>JAOVYW010065568.1:7781-21558 GCA_025775045.1 Hiodon tergisus
GAAGCGTATGAACTGAGCCAGCTGTGCATGTATGTGACACATGTATGTGACACATGTATGTGACACATGTATGTGACGCGTTTGTACTGCTCAGCCTGCGTATATCCCTGCGGCGTTCCTTGCGACAGCTATACAGGGTATACTCACCCAGTAGTGATGCTTAATATTTCTATTCCACCGTTGCTATTATTTTTCAGGTTGTTAACTTAAGAAGGTATATTTTCGGGATAGCTTCAGCAGTGCTCTTGACATGAAATACTATATTTGACACATTTCTTTTGCCAAGGCAAAAATATATATATATATATAGATATAGTAATCATTTTCATTGTCTCTATTTATTTACTTAGCAGTTACCATTAACCAGGGAACCAACATAAAGCACCTGAAATCATCTCACTTTTGCTTTAGACTTTCTTTTTTTGTGAACAGTTAGGGTTAGGGTTAGGGTTATGGTTAGGATTTTCAACATACACAGGGGCATGACAAACAATGCTTTATCACGGTAGAACAGTAATAGACAGACACGTAAGCGCAAGTGAAATTACATTGCAAAGCCTTAAGGTCACTGATATTTAAATAAGAGACTTAAACAGTCTTAAGTTCTCTTTATTCCAGGCATTGTTCTCCCTTTGGCTCCATAAATGCCTGCTGTGGATAGCTGCATATAAATTATGTCAAGAATAACCGAGATCCATTGTTGAAGGAATCCATTGGTTCTTGGCAGCAGTTAGGCCTGAGAGCAATATGCCTTTCTGTCGTTGCAAGAAATTAAGAGCCAAATAATCATTGAGGAAAAAATAATGTAGCTAAGCAAGGAAAATCTTGGTCACCTTCAGACTCCAGGTTCCAGTTTACCTAGCAACGGTAAACCACAGGGGGTGGAGCCCTAATCAAAAATGAGGTTGTGATGGCCTCTCAGGATGTCTCTTTCGCATACAGGTCAAAGGTTAACTACTCACCTTCCTGGAACAAAGGATGTGCTCCCTGATCCCACAGTTTCTCCACTGTCTCTCTATCCTTCTCTTTGTGTTTGTATGTTTTAGAGAAATGATGAATGGCATCTAAAAATGAAGTTCTTCCAATGTGGTTAAATTAACTCTAAAATGGCATAAATTCTTTACGAAGAAAGCCCTTGGGGAAATCAAACACCGGATCTTTTGCAGAGATTTGTAAAACTTGCTATGCTAAACACATGTTTACATTGATTGTTTCTGTACAGTGGCTCCAATCTCGACATTGCAAATAGGTTGTGTCAAGGCGGGTTTGTCTCTTGAGCTCATTTTAGAAAGCATATTGCTCAATCTCTCTGCATAGCTACTCTCATTTCTCAAATAAATTAGACAGAGATGCTCCACTGCCTTCTAGCAGATCCTGCCTCTTCCATCTGGCAATTTGCAGGTAACATCTGATATTGGCCGGCCAGGCACCAAAATCTCTTGGGCCGTTTTCGTTTTCATTTGTTCTGTTGTAACATATAATCCATAGCTTCACAGACTGAATGCTATCCAGCTACAAAATGTAAAGGCTATCCAAAGGAGACAGTGTTGGCCGTGTTGGGATGGGGGTGGGGGGGTGGGCTTATGAGCCGGGAAGGAGACTGAGCTATGCAATGTATCAGGCCTGGGTGAGAGAGAGTGAGAGAATAACATTCAGTAGAAATTATTGGTTCATTCCACCTCGGAGAGGGTTGTTGCTTTAAGATGGCCTGTGAACAGGAATATGAATCATTAGGCAGAAGTAATACCAGAAGACATTTAGCATGCAGCCCCCGACAAAGGCTTCAAAATAGCATGTGATAAACAATGCCGCCATTAAATGGTAGAATAACGCACGGGTGGCAAGAGTGGCTGACAGACTGCTGATGCAGACCATCTTCAAATGCACTCCCGTCAAAACCTCAAATTATGATGAATGCCGGCATTTCTCCATGGCTTCAAAACTGACTCCGGCTATTGGCAATGAATGTGGTTGAAAATCAGATTGAATGGCCCTCAAAGAGAAGTCATAATCCGCAGAGCCAGCAGAACGAGTGAATTTTTTCTGGAAAATGGAGTGCTAAAAGGGTGACATTCACTTGACACCTTTTTAAAATTGTTACATGCTGTGAAATGTGATGGGAAACAACTGTTTCTCTTATCCCCCCCACAAAACAAAAAAACTAAACAAATGAATGGATAAATAAATAAATAAATATTCCAGGCCTGTTTGTATTGTTAGGACTGAGTGTGTGCGTATGTGTGTGGTTTGAGAGAGAGTGGTAGAGGGAGCCGTGCACGTATATATTTGGTGTGGAGTAAAATAAGGAACGTTTATGTGTCCAGTTAAATTATCCCCACTGCCATACGACTCTCTCCAAGGAAGGTAAAATGAGTTTGTAGCCGTGACTGGGGTTTAGGGGGACCTGGATTACACAGATTGGAGAAATAACCGAGTAAACGGGGACCAGAGATGGAGGGGGAGGGGGAGGGGAAGATGCTGTTAAAAGCTGGATCTTGTGAGGAAATGCAGGCTACATCTGTTAGCCTAGAGGGCAATAGATGGAAGGGGGTTAGGGGGGGTGTGAAGAGCAGATGGGGAATGTTTTTGTAATTATAGCAGATAAAAATCCCACTTCCAAATGAAATTATTTTTTTAAATGATGACACATGGGGAACATATGCTGTCTGGAAAACACACGATTCCATGGTACACTGAATCTTACAGACGCTATTTGATAAATTACTTATTGACTGCCTCGCTCAAGTTCTCAAAGATTGGTCAGTGTTAAAATTTGCCCTGTGCTGTAACAGTGATTTCCCCCAGGTATAGGTACTCTGCAGTCATGAGTGGGGAAGCGGTCCCATCCAAAACATAACATTCTGACAGTCCAAACCTGGTTAGGATGCATGCATCCATTGTGCCTGTGAATCCGTTGACTGCCGTTTTGAAAATCAGTTGGTTGCTCTTTGCGCAGGTCACACAAACTTCTATTCCATCTGGACAGTGGGTGAGAGCAACAACAGAAGTTGTTTCAGAGTGGCGTCGGACTTTGAGAATGAAATCCAAACGATATGTCTGTGTCATTCCATGTGACTCCTCTCAGAGCTTAGAACTGCATCTCATCTGGGTCTGAAGGAGGAAAAATGAACCCATCATGAACCTTGCTCCACGCTGGCTCATCCTACTCTATCTGAAGAGCACTGGAGAAGTCACCCCACTCACAGACCCTGGATTTCTCCTGTGTCTCCCCTTCTGGTGCTGCCACCGACCTTCTTTACCTTCACACTCGGGCGATGTGCAGATTTTTTTTTGTGCCTCATTTTGTGTAGAACTAGCTGCAAGCCAATCCTGCTTGCAAAATCAAATGCATAAACAAACCATACTGGTGTACCAAGATAAGTTAGTGTTTACAGTGGGTAGGAAACAGGTTGTTGCTGTGTAGAGTATATCTTAGCTGCAGGTCTTTGAATCCGGTAATGGCATCCTAGGAAATAATTGTGCCACATTTCTTTAGTAAATACGGAACAGGTTGGGTAATGTTTATTGAATAAGGGGCTTGTGAAAATTTTTCAGCTAACATGTAAAAAGGTAAAGGGTTCCCCGACCTGTCTTATTATATATTGATGAAAGCAAAAATACGTTTTCCGCAGTAGAATTTACGTTTATAAATGTTGTTGGTCAGGTGGGAAGCTGTCGTAAGTCCAGCCATTCTGAGTTTTATTAAAAGCATTTTGGTCTTTCAGTTGACATGCCTAAATAGGATAATAATTTTAAAAAAACGGTTTCATGTTTCATCTCCTGGCTTGGGTTGCAGAGAAAACTTGTAGAATGAAGGAGCAGATGGTTTGTTTAACTCTTCATCCGTGTAAAGGATTTAATGAGTTGTAGTGATGCATGATGGTGTCAGAGACAGTAGGCCAATCCCACTCCCACAAATTAAACCCACAATAATGTGGGCCTTTGGCTTTTGTCGTATTAATGCCAGGGCTGATCAGGGCAGGAGCCTCTTTTTAGCCAAGAGCTATTCTTTTTAGAGTTGAAAGCACTTTTGAGATCTCAAGCTGGTCACCTGACACTAAGGTGTGCAGACGTTAAAAGCTAGTCGGGGTGAGGCTAGCCAGGGGGCACTTGTAACCTGGACTGAGTACCCCAGTGGATAACAACATAGAGAAACCTTTCGACCGACTGCGCTAAACTAACAACCTTACCCGTCCTCGTCGTTTCAAAACGCATCCTTCCTTCTTTGAAAGTCACAGCACCCTCTCAGCATGTTGAGAGACAGCTGGGATTGAGGCAATGCTGATGAAATCAGGGAAATGCCCCCGGGTTCGAAATGCACATAAACTGAGATCATCTGGAAAGTAAAAACTGACTGGCCGTTACATGGCACTTGCCTGTAAAGTGACCCTGTGATCCGATGGATTGCCTTAAAAAATGAGGTAAACCCACATCTGAAAACTGGATTGCTAATTTGCAGACAAGAAGAGGGTTTAGGACCTTTTATAAGCACACATGCCCTGATCTAATGATATGTCCAATCTGAACCCAAACCCAGCTATTGTGGATAACAGGATTAGTCATTTTCAGTCCAAGTTGCTACCATTAATCCATTTTTATACCCTTTGTCAAGGAAATGTCTTTTTCATGAAATCGTCAGTATCATTTGTCATCCATAAGTAAATTCACTTGTTCCAGTCTGTGCTTTATCAACTATTTATGGCTGAGACTATAAATAGCATCAACAGAGAGAGCGATGATATCCAAAAATTGAGATAAAGATCTTCTGACACACAACACGATTGGTCCATTCATTCATCCAAGTGTGACCATCCCTAAAAATACAGGGGCTTCCACTTACAAGCCTTTTACAATATTGCAGGGATCTTCCTGTCAGCCACTTCATCCAGTTTGTTCCCCCAACCATCTCCACAGGAAGCCTGCTGACAACTGATTAAACAATTGATATTTTTTTTCTTATTTTAGTTGACATGACCTTTTTGATCATAATCCAAAAACCTTTAAGACGTATGCTTTCAAAAGAGCGCCCGGTTTCCAACCACTCTGGGGCGCAGACTTCAGTAATCAGAATTAATCATGATACATTTTCGGCTTCTGCATGTATAAGTATTTTCCAGAAAAGTAACTGCTTTGTAGCAGAGAAAATGTTGTTTACATTGTTGTTTTGCAATAATGGATCTTCAAATGTACTTTTATGACTCCTTCATTTTAGGTGAGCTATTATCCCCAAACACAGGAATCTGTTGATGAATGCGTTTTTATTACAGACATTGGTTAAGTTAGAGTTCAGATTGCTAAAATCAGTGTATGTCACTGTATACATTAACCCAATTTAAAATGAAAAAATATCCCTTTTCAACCTGCATGTAAGAAGTGCTAAATATCTCAGACAGTCTTTAGGAACATTGATCCAAAATATTTATAATTTCCTATGAATAAATATTAGAAGATTTAATGAAGTATATTTTATTAACCTCATAGAATGTTTGACATTTAAATTATTCATAGATCTAATAAATTCAATTAACTTTAAGCAAATCTGCTAATCCCAGCTGGCATTGGTTGAAGTCAAGATATCCTATTAGATCCTACAGAACGATTTGTTATGATGGGTTTTCTTCTCCCATCTGTCAGGTCTTCCACACACCTACGTGTTGACCATACTACTCCCACCCTCCTATCAACATTAACCTTGTCCCGCACTCTCTCTCTGCCCCCTTCCCTTCAGGCACATCAAATCCTCCTCCAGAGTGTGGCTTTCCAAAACATTATGTATGCTGAAAGATTCAAACTTTCAAGATGCCAAGGAAACCAAGGCCCCATGCTGACTCTGTGTAATGTCACGTGCACAGCCTCCCAGTCTCTGAGAGTCTCTTGGACATCACATTTCCTGTTAACCAACACACCAGCTACCTACTCTCTGTACTCTATCCATTCCCCTCACCTTCATCCTCCTTTTGATTCATTGGCCACCTGGTCCGTCCTCCCTAGCCACTTGATGCCTCCGCACTGGCTTCAACTTGGAAATTATTCACAAAAATCTCGGCTTTAAACTTCAGCAACGGGCTGTATATTTGACAGGATGTTCATTTATGTTTGTGGAGCCCCCCATGTACACTGTTTTTTATATGAACCAAGCTCTTCTCATTCAGGATCTATTAAGCTTTTAACTGACTATGGGGTCAGGATTTGACATCTTTTAGCAGTCACCTGCTGTTAGTCAGGAACAAAATGGTTTTTGAATCAGCTTGGAAAATGTCATTTATTTCCCAAGAAATTTTTCCCAATTAACCTGACCAAATATTTAAAGTCTTGCCACGGTATAAAAAAAACTAAAAACAAAGAAACAAATTGCGTATGTGCATAGGGATTTATTTTTACCTACTTTGCAAAAACCCATAACAACATGTTTGTCAGAAATAGCTTGACCTGATAAAGAAATAGGTTGGCACAAAACCCAGCAGACACAGGGGGTCCCCGGCCAAGGAGAAGAAGAAAGAGACTTGGTCCTCGCTATCAAAGCGCTCAATTAGGTCTAGGGATCAAAGTGAAGGAAGTGGACGGACGCAATGCTGCCTCTCCCACTTACCGTTGTGAAGGTTACCTGCTTCTCTTCTCCCCCTCCCTCAGTGAATCCCAAGGCACCAGGTTGACATTTGAATCAAAGTTGTGCATCTGGATCTCCAAATGTTACCTCAGTGCTTCGTTTGCTCACTGGTAACTGTTCACTCACTGGACATCCCAAGATTAGTGGAGCTGCCATTTATGGTCACAACTGTCCTTCGCCCTTCCTCTCAATTTGATAATGATTGCTGAAGGCTTTCTGTTTCCAGATTTGAAAGGAATTCTGTTCCAATAGCTGTGTGACACCGGCTGTGGTACGTGGTGCTTGCTTGGGGTGTGAATGTATGATGCTTCTGAGAAGGAGCTTCTGAGAAGCCCTCTGTGATGAATTTGCTTTCATTATTGGAGGAGGAGGGGTGGCGGTGACACATAAGCCAGGAGGGATAGCTTGGTAACTGACCTTGGTAACCGACCGTGGCTTGGTAACTGACCTTGGTAACCGACCGTGGCTTGGTAACTGACCGAATACTTTCCTGCACATCACTGTGTCTCTCAGATTTCCATAGCCAGGTTCCTCCCCTCTCATCTGATGGGATTGGTTTCAGAGGACAGATATGAGCAAAGAATTTTATCACATAAAGTTAGTTAGCAGTTTGATCTTTGTCATGGTAGACTGCACTACACTGTAGTCGGTTACAATAAGATCCTACCTTTATATAAGCAAATGAATGTTGCCGTCTCTTCTATTTCTTGCACCTCTGCTGGGGGCTTGGCATTTATTTGAAAATATATGTTTCTCTATTCTGGTGCAATCTGAACAACATGGCTGTATCTTTAGATGGATTTTGTTTTGTTAAACATTCTTGTTTTCAACTTCAACCTTGATGAGGAGATATTGATATCTGACTTGAAGTTATCTGAAGAAAATCCCAGAAATCTGGCTGACAGAAACTGTAGAAGAAGGCATCTGCTCTAGATATTTCGTTTAAATATGGGTTGAATGCGAGTGAAGGATTCAGTGAACGCTGGTGTTTTGAATCACAGAGGGCAATGTGTATTTTTACTGATAATGTTTATTGCAAATGCTTCCAGGTGAATACAATTTGAAATCTGCTAAGTTACTTCATGTAACTTTTGCCCCTATAACACAATCCCTCCTTCCACACAGATGAAAAGAATACTACTTTGCAGTGTAATCCATGCTGAACATGGCATGTAGAATTGATTCCCTTCGGCCATTAAAGGCTGTCATGCGTAACAAATCCCAGTGCTTCTTCATCAGGCATTCAAAGCACATTTCACAGGAACCGCACAGGAATGCTTAGTGAAATGAAACCACTGCCCACTGAAAAAATTTGCACCAATATGTAAACAAGGGGAAAAAGGCAGATATTTCTCATCTTTCTTCCACGGAAAAGAAAACTGAGTTTATTGATTCAGCCTGAATAATTTATTTAGCAAATTTATTGAACTAATTGGTACCTTCTACTACAACTATCCGGGTAGTTTCAACTAAACTAAGTTACTGAACCTGATATAACATACATAATGGTAATTTTTAAAATTCTGTGTTAAAATCTGTCACAGATTTATAAATTTTTCATAGTTCCATAAGCAATGCCCAGTGGCAATAAAATCCAACTTTTTTATTGTTATTATTTATTAACTAAATCAGATGTATTAGGCGTTGTGGTATGTCCACAGCAATTGTGATTACACTGAATGTTTCACACTGAGTCTTTACCCTACAGGCCGGTTAGCGGTACACAAACCCAAGTAAGTGAGCCTTCCTTAATAAGGCCTTTGCTCTTTTGTTCATCATTAAACTCCTTGTTTTCCCAGAACCCTCCGTTTCAGCGTACATTCAAATGCTGAGTCATTATCGGCAGGCAATTTGAGAGTGTAAATTTGAGGGTGGGGGAAAAAAATTGGAATTGAAATGGTATTTCATTAAGAACAAGGAACATAGCAGACAAAACCTACTGGATTGACTTTTTTAAATAATGGAAAAAGCCAAATTCAAATTGAAAACATGATGAATTGCATTAATAATCGACCGGAAAGGGCCTTTGGTGTTAGGCATTTAGTGTGGTCTGCACAAAGCGCTTGTGTGTGGCGGCTGACGAGAGCAGAATGTGACGGGGATGGCCATCAATCACTCCAAAAGACAACGCCATTACATGTAGCACTGGAGGCCAACGTCCGCTTAAACAAGCTGAAGTTGGCAGCACTCGGTTGGAAGAGAGCCTATCTGCTGTGCCATGTCATAGACCTCCTTTGTGGTGGTTGTCATCATGGTTTCTGACACAATGACACAGAGCTGCAGTTTTAAGCTGTGGTGGACCTCTCAGGACTTGACTATAGATGGCTACAGGTTTCTTTACACAGACAAATCCCTCTGCTGTATCAGAAAAGTACCTTTTTTCCCCCTCCAGTTGGCAAGCACTCTGCAATTTATATGTTTAATATGGATTTGTGTACCTACATTTGGTAAGTGCTGTACATAACTTTAAATGTTATGCATGAGGTTAAGACAAAAATTCCACTTTTGGGTTGATAATAAAGTTAAAAGTTATACAAACAGACGTTCCCATCGTGACACCAAGACAGGTGCAGCCACTACCTGAAGATCAAATAGCAAGGCATTGAGAAACGACATTTCACAAAAGAAGTAACGTGTAATGGAAAGAAAGAACATCTGATATTGTGCCACTTTAATTGCCTTTTTTTGTAACAAAAAATATTCCTCTACATTTTCCCTTTCACCAGAAACAATCTTTACATTCCATTAAAACAGAGGGCATTAATTACAAACATTTGTTTACATGTATCTCAAATATCAATATTGCATGTGTGTGAAATAAGATTACAGAGGTTTCAGAACCTCTCCATTTCTTTACAATGCAGCCTTAGACAGCATTAAATGTATATGTGTGCTATTTAATCAAAACATACTGATGCCTCAAACACGGGCTACACAATAAATTATTACAGCGTACTGTATTTCAAGAACTTCACATTGGCTATTAATCAGATGAAGACTTATTTTGACCAAATTAGAAGGATGGAGATCTTACTGTAACAAAAAAGTCAAGGTTTTTGAATTTTCAGGTTTAGAAATCTTATAATCAGAAATGCTCTATGTCTATGAATGCTAGGCAACCATGTGCATATCTAAGCCATATCATTTCACTACATGTTCCTTCCATCATGGACCAAACTCTCATCCCATAATAGATTAAACATCCAACATTATGCTGAGCAGTTGAAAATACACAAACACACACACACACACACACACACACACACACACACACATACATAAACTCCCACTCTTCTACAAGTAAGTAGCATTAAAGTAAATAAATAATACAGCGTAGCAGGGAACAATTCAGTTTTTGAGGGAAATCAGAAACAAATGTGTTGTTCGTGGAGGCATTTGTTATTGAGATTGAGGGGCTGGTTCTAGGCTGGACGCGCACCAGGGCGCTGTACGGGTATAGAAGCCGTGATTCGATCAATTTTTAAAAAGAACAATCCAAAACAGCTGTGTATCTGAGATAAAGCATGCTTTCAGGGTATGATATCAGGGGATCTCACACAGGAGAAAGGGACAAATCCAGCTAGGCTTTATACAGGGCCAGGGCCGAGACCGGGCACGATGTAGAAGTAACGATACAGGTCACCGTTCAGAATGCGATGTTACATTGCAGGCCGACATTACAAATACCAGGACAGTTTATTTTATGCAGCAGTGGTGTTCCGCCTTCCCACTGTATGTGTATTCTGATTTACAGTTTTTAATGCACAAATATACTGAATGTTGAGAGCTTTCTTTCCAAAAAAAACCCCCAAAAAAACACACCAGATCTCCAGTGATGAAAGTTAACATTTGCACCAGCATGACTCTCATATCAAAAGGGGCCTTTCTTCACAGACAATTTAATCTAGCATTTTGAAGGAGGGACCAATAGACACATTTTTCTAATGCACCAAATAATGAGAGGCGAAACACCACATTACTCAAGATTCATATGCCTATAATCCTAGTATAGGAAAGCGTACTGTTTTCTGGATGCTAAAAAGTTCAAAAATATATCAATAAATGTGTTTAATATCAGCTTTTTCTTATCATGGAGACGTCCACAGAGCTTGGCCTAAGTGGTGTTTGGATATCAATGTTACACACGCTTCACTAGTTTCGTCTCATTCTTTTTCCATCTGTTTCCGAAGGCTGGCGGCTCGTGGGCAGCCTTCCCTGGGACGGGAGATATACATATAAACGGAACCCGCCACGACAGATCAAGTTCCGGAACGTTCTGAATGAGTGGCCCGCAGGGTCAGTCCAGGGCCTGTTCACTTCAGTGGTGTGGATCTTGGTTTCCACTCCGCTTTGCTGTACATTAATTACAACGTTCTACAATTACGCCTTCTGGACACTTTCTTTTCGCCCTGAGGGACATCCTGCTGAAGAGGTTTTGAGGCAGTTTCCAACGAGTGTTGGCAGCTGTGAAACGAACAGTGACGTTTCATCCTCTTTGTAAATGTTTTAATAATCAACAGAGAGCAAGCGTTTTGACTGGCCGATTACGTGTAGTCTTAACTGGCGATGGTGGGTGGCCTCAGCAGCTTAGAATCAATCGCAATCTTGCCATCAGGGGGAATCCCCCTATGGCCTTGTTTAGTAAGAACTTCTTAGAGGGGAGGGGGGATAATCTATTTAATTTCCAGTCCGTATAATGTTTAATCAAAGCACCCTTTAAAAGATTTACATTTAACAGCTAACCCTCTTTTTTTTTCTTTTTTTACCGGTCACTGGATTGTTCTCATTAAACACGCTTTAGCTTTGGAAATAATTGAGAGGAAAAGCGAGTGGTGACGCACAGGGGCTTCACAGGGTCTCCTCCCTCAGGTATCTGAATATGAATAAATTAATCACTGAAAATTCAGCCTTCTGCCGGAGCCTACTCCGCTCCAGGCTCCGGGAGGGGAGGAATATGATGAAGTGGCGGCTTTATTTATTTATTTATTTATTTATTTATTTATTTTAAAACGTTCTGCCGCAGCAGCCAAAACCCTGTCAGGCCTGAGGTAACTAATGCCATGCGAAGATTTAAAAAGGATCACCCCTGCTTCACGGAAGACGTTTAGATCTGATTTTTGAAAAATGGCAGGCAGAGCCTCTATACAGCTCTTGGGTTCTATGTGAAAAGTAAGCAATACCGTTCAATCTGAAAACTTGCTCTGAAAGGCAGCTTGCTTGGCACACCATAAAATGAGATGAAATAAAAAGGAAACCTGGTGGCTGCAATGAACTGAACAACGCACCATACACTGGTAGACTACGCAGCTAAAATGTGCTTTTAGCCATTTCCCGGGTCTTGAGCGAGAATAAGGAGAAGGCTTAAGAAATCTGCTGTACTCTCACCCAGTTTCTAACTTTGATGTGTGAGAACAGTGGCGATGAAATATTTGTGAAGATCGGTGGAAAAACAATAACAACATTTTCTACTTGGCTTGGCTTTGTACCCAGCCACCAATAAAACTGTGACCCGCCCGAAACAGAAGGGAGGAGGGAAAAAAAATACATACAGAGGAAGTTAAACTTTATAGAGAGAAAATCTAATAAAATCAAATAAATAATACTGTTGTACTCGGAGTAGTGCACAGATCTTGAACCACAACTTGGAGAGTTTATTGTCTAGTCAATCGAGCTTTTGGAGAGACTAAGTTTTACCGATTAATTGTTCTTAAGAAGCTTACGTTCTCTTTAAAAAAAACAAAAACAAAAAAAAAAGTGATGCAAAGACATACAGGAGATAACATATTGACATATTCAGCCCAGGTCATGTAAGTTAGAAGAAAGGTTTGGCTGAAACCCAAAGAGCCCCTTAGTCACTTTGCTGGAGAGAATTAACAAAGGCCCGTTCTCTCTGGAACACGGGAGAGCTTTCTGAAGTGTGATGAAATAGAAGTCCTGGATCGATATCTCCCAGCATGCCCTGCTCACCGGGGGGGTCTGGAATGGCAGATACAATCGCAGCGCTCGTGGTGCTGAAGATGGATCTCTTCCAAGACCCATGGGGCCCGGGTTCGCTTCTTGTGGTAGTGTGGCTCGGGGGAAAACTTCAGCACCTGCCAGGAGTGGTGAGGAAAGGGAGATTCTCTCATTATGTTAGGGTTAGTTCTGCATGACTAACCTAACATAATAGTTCTGCATAATATAATCGGTTGATATATTACTAGAGGTTGATATATTTTGATTAAGTCACAAACCGAATGATATATTTGACCATGTCAGTCGGACAAGCAGGGTTTAACATATACACATCAGACAGTAATCAGTGGTTGTGAAATATTCTTCATTTGAATTGTTATGAATCATTTTTGTTAAACCTAGATCTTCATGCAGGGTCACTGTGGATGCCATGTAGTTCACTTAAACTAAATTCCAAGCAGTGAATTCCAAGTAAACGTAAATTGTTTACTTCTATCATTAGACGTATGCAGTAAACATAGCAGAAAAAAAAAGAATGCTTTTAACTGTATGCATTAAAATTTGGGACATGTACCTTAATTAAGATTCTTTCTTTTGCCATATTGTTGAGATATGTTAACATACATTACATTTTACATTACATCCAGTCTTTAAGCTTTGTTGTAAAACTGGATTAGAAAGAACAGCTTCTACAGACCCAGATAATCATTTATTTGTTTTCCCACTGTTCAAAGCAGAGCTGAAAATATCTGTCTGAATACACTATCTGTGGAATTCCAGAGATGTTGAATGAAGATGATTACGTTTGAACTGTAGACTGAAGATGTCCTTAACAGTAGTAACAGCCTGCTCCAAATTCAGATGCATGCCAATGAGTATAAATATTAACTCAGCATTATTGTATGCTGACTGTTTAAAGCTTTTCTGGGTTATTCCATCAACCTAGATCTTTGCTAGCTATTAAAGGCATACATATATACTTACGATCATATTGAGTTAATTATTTATTTAATTGCTTTGGAGACACTTTCTGCCTGAAGCAACTTAAATACAGTATCACTCGACTTGCTCATTGACACAACTGGAAGTTGCAGGAGCCCTCCTTGAGCCTCTGGTCGCAGTTCCTAATTCACTACATATCCTGCATCACCAAGTCCAGTTCCTAATTCACCACATATCCTGCATCACCAAGTCCAGTTCCTAATTCACCACATA
>JAOVYW010065579.1:0-19420 GCA_025775045.1 Hiodon tergisus
TTTTTGACCTTTAAACCCCCCCCCCCCCCCAACAAAACACTGACATTCTGTCGACTCCTCAGCACTAATGAAAAAGCGTATATATCCAGTCCGCAGTCCATCATGCAACAACGTAATCCCTCTCAATAATAACAAAAACATCAAATAGATTTGAGGTGGCTGCTGCATTGGTATGGTTCAATAAGGATCGGGGGTCGGTTCTTTTCATGCGTCTGCATAAACAGATGGGCCGCTACGCTACTCGCCATTCTACTGCTCAACTCTTTTCATCAAAAAAGAGAGTCTGGATTAAAGAGATGAATAAAATGGATCTGGGAATCATGCACAGGCCTTGTGGCCAGGGGCCAGAGCAATAGTAATAGAAGCCTAGGAGAGGAAGCTAAACCTCAGAAGAGGACAAAGCTGCAGCACCTCGAATCTCATTCACGCCATGACCCATTTCTGTTCTTTGAGGTTCATGGTTCTGGTTGCCGGAGGTTACCTTTATTCTGGGCCATCTTTGTGGAAGAACAAGCGACCCTAGATACATTCACAGGGTAACCAAAGATCCACGCTACCAGTGGTTACTGCCTGTTTGTTTCCTTTTACAGAGGTTTAAAATACTCTAGCGGGGCTCGTACACCCCACACAGAGAACACAGACTGTGCTACGGTCCACATTTAACTGATCAGAATCAGATTAAAACTCTTTTTTTTCTTCTTTATTGAACTCTCCATTCCTCAGCAGATGTTCCCTGGAACAATAAACCTGGTTTAATTAAGATCTTGACACTAATGCACATCATGGGAAACATTATATCCACTGCTGATAGGATGTAAAATGCAATTCAGATTTACACATCCTTCAGATATCAGCATTCTGTAATAAAACCAAAAGAACTAAGCACTCAAGCCCTACAAAGCTCTCTCTCTCTCTCTCTCTCTCTGCCTTTGGAAGGATACTCCACACTCATCCGGCCAGCAGAGGGAGCATAAACGTAAGGCTGGGCTGTGCTTCAGCTCCGTGACTGTAAGCAGAGGGCTGAGTTATGGCGCTGGCCTCTTCACCTACATCCTAAATGCATTAGGGGTACAAGATAGAGGAAGGATTTATCCTGTTATAGGTTTAGTCCGAGGGGAGCCCGTGAGCGTGTTCTACACCATACAGCCATTGTGTGCCTTGCTGAGGTCAAACTGAATAACGGTGAAACGACTAAGACATGGCCCAGTTTATTTATCTCAGCACTACCAGGCTCTTCAGATAAATCAACTAAAGCCTGAGAAAAAGACATATAATGCTAAAGTCTGCGCCTGGACTTGAATTCACATTAACATTAAGTTATGGTACCAGGTAAAATAGACAAAGAAAACCCTAATTATTAAGTTGTCTGACACTCGTTCTCATCCAGAGTGACGTACAAAGGTATATGTTAGCCAATTCAGGTTTAGAACCTCACTCAGGAATACTACAGAAGTACTTGGATTTGATTTGACAACCTTCCGTCCAACAATCTGACAACTACACGCAAGCGGAGTAGAACATGCAGCCAAACATTAAAATTATAATGTGCATAATCATGGCTTTATGTAAATACCTGTAACACGGCTTCTTTCTGTTTCCCCCTTTCTCTATTAAAATGTGCCAATCTGGATTTCTTTGTAAGGAGAGATAAAGAAACCTGGGTGTTCCAATCTCCATCTGCAAACCCAGGCAGCCTGTTAAGTTAATAATAAGCCATTAACAACAGCTGTCTGATAACTGTTCTTGATCAACTACAAAGGTAAAAAAAACTACTTCCAGGTAACAGAACAGAATTCTACAAGATTTGTGTAGTTTAAACAATATTATGCTTAAATTTGTAAATATTTAAATGTCCCAGGTGGGTATGTGTTTTTTGTGTGTGTGTATCATACAGGTGGTATCATATAGCAACAGTGATCATAAGTCTAATGATGACACCAAAAAAACATACAATCTTCAGTTGACACCCAGGGTTTGTAGTACAGATGCCAAATATAACAACCATCTCTCCCATCTTTGGAAAATGTCTGAATAGCTCCTATAATTTCCTTATTTATAGGAGATGCCACTAGAGAGCAGCTGTAAATTTATGGTTATTATTACTCCTCATTTATGAAAATATGACATTCCTGAAGCTTTAAAATGACTGTCGTGAAAGTGGAAGGTCAAAGTCGTCACAACTTTGGATGCTTCTTATACAAAACAGCTGACAGCAAAAAGAAGGAGCCCGTTAGTTTACATGCTTTGACCTTTCCAAGGGGCATTATTCCTTTATGCAGGATTACGTTCATTCAGCAATGAGAAACCATTGCACTGCACAGTGAATTCACTTCACAGACTTCTAATGGCACCAGGCATGGACACATTTTAAGAATGGAAGATCGATTCCCCGTGCATCGATTTACAAAATCATGGCATTCTTACAAGTGGCAATAAATAGTCAATGAGGCAGTATTAGTCAATTGAATCCAATCCTACAGGCCATTAGACTTTTGTGATTGCACACATTTAGTAGAATCTCGTTGTAGTTGCAAAAGGATGGCTGCATCAGTCTTTTCTTTTCTTTATTTCTTTTTACTGGTCTATTTAACTTGCTTAGTCAGCAGGTCACCCTTTATCAGCATTTTATCACAAGTCGTGTTTGTACTATATGAAGGGAAAAAACAAGTAAATGTATCAAAAAAATAAGCACCAGCATCAATACTGAGAAATAAACAAAATTTCCATAACTCTGGATGCCTTCCCATGGCACGCAAATAACCGCGCTAATCTCATCAAAGCCTCTATATTCAGTTTGAACGCCTTTGAGAAGCTAGAAGAAGCCCTAATGTGATCCTGCTACTGCTGGGGAGGCAGATGTCCTTATCCTGTTCAGTTATGAGCCCTGTGTATCGCTACATCACAACCCATCCCAACAGAGATGGTGGGTCCAACGTTGGATAGGCAGTCTGACACAGTCGTTAAAGGAGGCATCAGCTAATACAGTGCACTGTTATTTACTCCAGTCAGGCAATGACAGACCAAAACACACCATAGTTTGTTCTAAAAAAAATCGAGGAAAATGTGTAACAGGAAAAATGTAGCCGTTGCTTATGGTGGCGCTAGAGAGCACACGTGCAGCTTGGTAAAAACTGGAGTGTGGAGTACTATTCTACAGACCTGAAAGTGGCTGATGACCCAAAAAATACAGAGCACACATTTAACTTTCTAGACCTCCCCTTAAGTAAAAAGATATAACGGAATGAAAGAAAACGCAGCAAATCCATTCAAAGACTCGAAATGAGCATATTCTGATGCTGGGAGCACTTGCTGTCATTGTGCGAACATTTAATGCGGTCAGAGTCCGGGACTGGCTCTCTGACATTTCCATATTGCGTGCAAATATTTACCCTCTGTCCTATAGAACGTAACGGTACTCTTGAACTGGAGGGAGAAAGAGAAGGTCCTCCCACAACAGATACAAAACCCAGCCCGCTGTTGGAAAACATACTGGAGTGGGACAGAAAGAGAGAAGCAGACAGCAACTGCAATGAATTGTATTGCATTGCTCCATGTTGAGTTTACATAGTTTGTCAGCAAACTCACTTAATTCCTGATGAAAAAAGTTATATATGATAATGAAGTCTGCTGCTGCTGCTGGGAGTGCTCTGGTACAGGATTCCAACCCGCCCTCCGTAATGTCTCATCCTTTTTTTATGCTGGTTTTTAGTTAAGTGATAATCACACGTCATTTTCACTCCTCCTGGTAGCTCTGTTATGTCACCATGCTGGGCCTCCCTCCAGAGAAAACCTTCCTGGTATGATAAAGTGTTCCTGATAGTCTATATATATACTCATATACCAATACCCACAAAGGCTAAAAGAGCAAATTAAGAATCTTGGGCCAAGGACAGTGTGGAGGAGGGATTTTTAGATGCTGCTAATCCCAGAAAAAAGTGAGATACACCCCCAGCCTAAACATATATTTTGATATTGACACTTAATTTTTACTGATGGAAGTACAGTGCCTTGCTCATGAGTATAAAATCTGTGCACAGGACATAATTCCACTGCCTGACCTACAGGCCCAGCGTTTGGTGCTGCAACATCTGCACTACACCCAGATATATGAAGTAGGTGTGAGGACAACATTAATTCTGCAACATCACGGAATGAGGTCAGCAGTCAGTTCCCAGGTCTGCTCAAACCCAGGGCATCTTCAAAGCAGTTGGGCCAATTTAGCTTTGCTTGTTAACCACCAGAGTGGGTAGGCAACAAGCCTCGTACGTCTCTTCAAATATCATCTCATATAGCCTGTTTCAAACAGAGTGCTGGTGAAAACTGACCATTGTGCAAGTAGGATCAACTGACCGAGCATCATTAGGGCCGAAATAATGGAGACTATTGTATGACACTCGACCTCAGAAAGATTCTTTGGAAGTCATAATAAATATAAACAAAAAACGTTTCTGCTAGCTGTTCACCACAAGGTCATTCCAAGAGGCTGAAATCATTTTCACTCAATTCCCCAAGGTGGCGAATGCACTAAACCTTCTTTAAGTGAACGTGATTTCTATGGTTTTCGAGAAATGTAAAAATAGAGTAGATGGCGCCTGGTGATCACGTCCATTTTGTGTAGTGTAGCTATCACTAGTTAAATAAAAAATAATAATGACTATGTTAGCATACTATATAAAAAGGCTGTTCTAAATTTGAGCAGGTTGTTGCCATGACAGTAAAACCTTGGTATAAGTAAGGGAAAGACTGGCCTTCTCAAGACACTTTTTTCAGCCTTTCATAATTGTGGCACAGATGGAAATCAACTCAGGTTACTAATCTTACTCATCTGAGGAGTCACAAAGTTATATGCCCACACACACTGACTCACTTTAAATGATAACACTTTCAAAAGAGAAAGCCAATAAACCTTGGCGGTGTTCCATTTTCGGCACAGAATACCACCACACACACATGCACTTACTCGGCGAAATATGTTCATCAACCTCGGGAACTGCTATGAAATTTTACAAAAACTGTTACCATTACCAAAAAGGACAACACCATGTAAATTGTCATGCCGCTAGCATGTGCTATTAGTTTTTAATTTAATTAATTGATTTACAAATGACACATTTTGTAATGTACTGCACTACCCTACACCAAACCAGCGATCACTAAACATTGAAAGGTTCTCCACTGTGACTACAAATTCTACAATACTCAAAGACTTCAAATTCCTTTAAAATTCCTCATAATAGTTTAATAAACTGTTTAATAACCGGCTTTGTCAAGAATTAATAAACATTTTTTTTTTTAATTGTCAAAATAAATAAATAAATCAAATCATTTTAGAACTCTCCAAAAATGGTTCTATTATTTTTATAATTATACACATTCTCCAGCTCATTCAAGGGTCAAACTGACACGTTATCTTGTAATAAAATCAGATAACTGTAATGAGACAGGAGGAAATTCACTAGCCTGCTCTGAAATGTCGTTTTATCTCCACCTTTGATGAAAATTAGATGCTCTCAGCCTTGGTGTACTCACTGAGCACGGCATCTTCCAAAGAATGGGAAAATAACCGGTCTGTTTATTCAAAGATTTCGATTGACAATTCCTTCAGTCACCCCCAATTTTGCTTCTTGGGATCAGACAAGACCAAGCTATCTATGAGGGGGTGTTTAAAGGCTGCTTGGTTTTCACGTACATCATATTAAAATAAATATAATAAACCATTTAAAAACTGTTCATTCATTTTTTATGAGGAAGTGCCAAATGATATGCCTGAGAAAATAATTGAGAAATTCTTGAAATTTTTCCTGAAGCTGGCACATCCTTCCAGTAGGACCATTTGTTATCTGGGGTGAGGAGGGTTCTGTAACGAGGAATCCCAGGTTGCACCCCTGGAAACTAACGAGGGAGACCAGATCAGTCGTTCACCAGTCAAACTTACCTAGTCCAGACGCAGCTTTGCACTGCTGTGGAACCTAACCCCGTCCCTCATCAGGGTCCCCAGGGCAACTGACCTGCTAATTACTGTTTCCAGGGTCGCCCACTGGGTCACACTAAGACTAACAAACATTGAATAAATGTTACTTGGCACGTGCAGGACCTCCCCCAAAGCCAAACTATGCTAGTAAACTTCTAGGTATATAGCCACAATGAGCTTGAATGGTAACCAAGGTAACCTTTTTTTGTCCTGCAGAACGACCGATTTTGAAATCAAACTGGATAAAAAGATTGCCGTCAAGTCACGTGACCTTTGGGATATTTACATAACCAAATATATCTGTGCAATTCTAGAGCCAACTGAGATAGGCAAGTGCGTCCAACAAAAAAAAAAAAACACACACACAAAGGATTAACCTTGCAGTATGCAAACCACTTCACTGCTCTGCCGTCTAGTACCACTGTTGAGAAGGTGTACTGACCTTTGCCATTGCCGCATTCAGCACACCAAAATCACTGTTTATCCTTAGCCATACAAAAGAGAAAACAAATAACGACATAAAAATGACACATACGCAAACTGTTGCTTATTTTTAGGATATTACCAGGACGGGGTGGGGGGGCGTGAGGTTCATTCTTTTCTGCTCAGTTTGGTGGAATGAGAACATTCTTAAATATGTTAGTAAACTACATGGAAAATTTGGAAACAACAAGCAATAAGCATGCCCTACGTTTAAACTGTTAAAGCAAAGCTCACAGACCGTCAGGTGAATGTTCCATACAGAGAGGCTCAGTCCTGTCGTTCAGTATCACACTGTTCTTGTTCGGGAGAAATTATTGGTCTAAAATGCAGCCAATAGCTGCCCTCGCCTGCTACATTAGGAAGGACAGTATGTACACTGTCAGCGTATTCCAGTGGAAAACTGAACAGCCGCAGCCTTCGGTTCACTTTTATACCTTCCGTGAATGTTAGTCCACAGTCTATTTCCTTGATGATGTCACCGTAGGTATACATGGTGACTCACACCATGTTTCAGTAGGTACCGTTTTTGAGCAACCGGGGAAAAAAACGAAACTGTTCAAACACAGAACTTTAATGTTTGCACAAACTGAAGATCAGAGCAGTGTTTGAGGAATATTTCAACATGCAACATTAGATAGTTTTGATCTTCACACAGCAAAGTTCATACATTTTTGGTACATGAGTATTTAAGATGCCCTATATTTGTTGACTCAAACTATTGGTAATACATCCTGAGTAGAATTACGTATTAATCTGAGACATACCTGAAGTTGTGATAATGTGCACTTATAAATACAGAATATTTCTTTGCTCTATGAAAGCACAATGAAAAACAGCACAAACAGCACAGTTCACAACCATGAGATTCTTTGCCCGTGAAAATTCATTCCAATGAAGGCAACAATCAGACCACAATCAACCATTCCTGGCTCCAGCTGAATGAATTTCATGTCTCTTTGATGTAGCACCACCCTCACTGTTGTATTGATGCTTCAAGGCCACGTTGATAGGGAAACAAAACAAAAAAACTTCAGGGGTGTACAGGTTTTGGGAGATAAGCTACAGAGCTATTCACTGAGCGTGAGCCAACAGTAAGAGATGAGCATTGCTATGCTTTTAAAATGAAACGCAAATCCCAACCATTTAGTCACATTCTGACAATCAGTCACACACACACACACACACACACACACACACACACACACACACATAGAATAAAACTTCCCTAAATACCAGAATATTTGTACTAAAATAAAATAAAAACACATTATGTAATTTTTGAATTATACACCGAGTACATTTTAAAAGTTTGGTATTTTGTGTAATTATTACAAGAACAGGCATAATCTGAATGTTATTAAAGAACACAAACCACTGTTGAAAAGTATAATGCCAATGCTCCCATTGTGGCAAAAGTAACATCATCATAACATAATCACCAACATAAATATAATGCTCTTTCTAATATTCTGGAATCAAACTAACTGAACTCTACTTCCATTAAACAATTAGATAGATTATTATTGTTGACTCAACAGTATCATCAACTATTAAATAAAAAGAACACTTAAATAAAAATGAATACAGGTATCATTCAATTAGTTTTTTTCCATCAGTTAGTTAGTTGTTTTTTTTCTTGAAGAAAAGGAATGTTTAAGACGCAATTGTACTTAATAAAATGTTTCTTTTTTCTGTATCAATGTCTTTCTTCAAAGCGGTACGAGTTGTTGTCCAGGACATCATCTGGAAGGTATGGATTATACTCTTAAAAACTTCTTAGTTAATGTGTATCAGTCATGAAAAGAAATGTAACATCATTTAAATGCTCAGACTGGAATCTAAAGTGGAGTACCTTTTCGTGTTATCAGACTTTAAAGTTTGTTTCTCTCGAGAGTAAAAGAAAAAAGATTGATTGTAAATGGACAGAAAACGGGCACTTGTTTCCACTTTTTCCCCCCTTTTTCAGTGAACCTTGGAAAATACACAACGCATCCTACACAATCACAAAATAATAACAAACGTGAATGCTAAACAGCTAAGCTGTAAGTGAGAAAAAAAGGCATGACAAATCCAGAACATCGGCATTATTTAAACAAAACAAAAAAAGCGCTTAAGAGAGTACATCTTAAATGATGGTCCTGTCAGTGCAAGGCCACAGCGTGCACTTGCACTAAAGCCAGTGAGCTCAGACAACAACGAATATAAAAATGAGGAAAACAGATCAAAATGAAAACCCAGCTATTATAGCGAGAGATGCTCTGAATTTGAGATCTATTCTCATAATGCCCTCGCTGCTGAGCTGGAAGAGAAGGCGCAGCCAACGTAAGTCCTAATCCTTGAGACAAACTATCTGAGCTCATCATGCCGCTGGCGTCCCCCTTTTGTCTATGCCTTATCTTAAAAACAGCAGGATTTAGCCCAGGGGCAGGTGAGCGCACCTCTGAGTTCACTCCTTCCTCAGTTTCCAGCAGTGTGAACCTCCAGTGTGAACCTCCCCTGAAGTATGACAGGCACTACTACAGAAAGATGAGCAATGGACCAATAAGAAAGCACAACCTGACATTTTAGAATCAAGGTAGTTGTAATTGTGCATACATAGTATTCCATCTGAATTTTAACTAAAATTTAATTCAATCCTGCCACTCAGCCAAGCCACCTGGTCACAAGAATGACCTAAAAACAAGAACACAGCGCTTATGAACTGAATTCATTTTTATTAAATTGTTTTTTTTTACCCCTGCTCGTCATTCCCATTGGCTGAGATCAAGTGGACGAATTGGATGTTTCTTGCAAGACTGAGATGAAACTCAAGTCAGTCTTGTCCAGATAGCTGTGTTTTTAGTGGCTTTCACAGCTCCAACCGCAGGAAAGAGCAAAACAAAGCAGGAAGCTGGTGTTTCAAGTTCAGAACAGACAACGGGCGGCAGAAATCGCATAAATATTAATCCGTCCAGATTCAAGCCATCGGGAATTAGTATTCCAAAATTGTGTTCAAATCCGTATTATTGTAAGTCTTTCAACAAATCGTATACAGCTCCTTTCAAAACGCATGAGCTGGCAGGTGAGTTCCCATTTAATCTATATTCCTAAGATAAATCCCTCTACAAAGCAGGAAGCTAAAATACGTAATAACATAAACAAAGTAAACATGTTTCAGCTTGATTTATCTTTTCGAGGGGACATAGCACTAAGCATGTGACTTATACTTTGCTTATATAACGCAGAGACATCGTGCAACGGTAGCCCAATTTCGCTGGTGCGAGGAGCTGCCTTTAGCTGGCAAAGACTGAAAAAACTAAAACATCAAAGCAGGACGCTCCTTTCTGCTTCGGCTTACTCCCGTCCCGTGTTGTCTCGGGCACACTCTGGCTACTGCTACCTCCGTGCCAGGAATCAGGGAGGGCGCAACTTGAGCTGCACTAAACCATCAGCAACATGTTGGGTCGGTTGACCCAGTTTTGCCTCCCCGCCACCACACTCCGACCCAAGTGAATTTACTATCCCCTGGCTCCCCCATTTCACTTCTCACTCTCTGTGGATTCTCCAATCAACCAGGGACACTGTAGCTGAGCCTCTGTTACATATCCATTATACTCTGGTTCAGCAGCGAGCCATCAAAGGCCCTGTTATAGGTGAACCGCATCCAGCCAATTCATGTGGTTAGCTGCTTCTATCAAAGACAGTGAGCTACATGAATTCGCCCAACAGCATGCCCATCCTCTTCATTTGGACAAAGGAGGAAAAGCATTCGGATGTGTAGTGCAATAGAATCACACGCACCGACTTCCTTTAGAACTTGTAAGGAAACAACTGACTTCTTTGATTTTGTCGTAATCCTGTTGCACAGTCCAGAAAAGAACTCGGTACCCTCTTTTTTTTACTATGTATCAGTTTGTTTGCTTCGAACTGGATAAGCAGGTGAACAGCAATTACTCAAAAACAGCTGAATGAGCAACGCATTGAATTATTAAATAACATATAACATTACTTTAGAGTTTTGAGAAGGAGATTCAAAGACCTCTTTCTGGGCACTCAATACTAATTAGAGATCTAAGAAGGCCAAGACTTTTACAGAAAAAAATCATTTTATAACAATATATGCCTCAGCCAATATTGGTTTATTTGACATTCCTTGGCACTACAGCAATCGGCAGTCACCCTATGGGACTTCCAGAATAATTATGTCAGTTTAAATGTGTCATATAGCTTATATATGTCCGCCCTGTGATCTACATGTTATATTCTATATGGTATCAGAAACAGAAGCACTGATCTCCATTTCATGTTTCCACATCTGCCTTGCCACAATTTATTAATTGCTTAAGGTAGGTAAGATGTTCTGAGATTCTGTCTCCTTTCATTTCCCTGCGCAGCAGACTGAAGAGAGGCTGGAGTATACCAGGCTCTGTACCCTTTTAATCTCCTGAGCGCGCGTCACTGAAAAGACCCTCTGATAGCTGTTGATAGCTCCGACTTCACATAAGGAAGCATTGATAGAGGCAAAGAAGCACTGATGATGCTTTTCACCCAAAAAAAAAACGCCAGAAGAAAAGAAAAACCTTCAAAAGCTGCTACATAAAGGCATGATATTCTATGGATGATCTGTAATGAACTGTGGTGTGATCACCCCCTTTGGAATCCATCTTTTTGGAAGGTACCACACATGTTCAGCCTTCACCAATCCCTCTGGCACTCAGTCATTCAGCCCCCTGAAAAGAGCACGACTGCTGGTTAGCATGAGAAGGCCTCAAGGTCCACTTTAAACGTGTCAAAACGAACTGCACAGATATCTGCATTCTAAAGACGGAATCAAAATAAGAGATTGTACCAGTGAGAACTCGGGAGATGTATTGAAACTATGGTCAATACAGCCCTGGTGCCAAATCTTTGTAAAGGCTCGATTTTGATCACACAATGATCAGTAGGGATAAACAAAAGCTTCAAAAAAGCGTCTGGGATGGTTTTAAAGCTTTCTGCAAAGTGTCCATTGTCAATATAAAGCTATACATTTTCCACTCAATTATCACCTGAGGTAATAAATTATTACCCATTTAGCTATAAATGCATTCCACAAAGACGGAATAGTTTAGTACGTGTTAATGCAGTGTTGACAAAATCAATCATGTGGACATTAAAAAAAAGGCTAGAGCACCACTAAGCTACGGTGACTACACACTGCCATACTCAGCATGTATGCAGACACTAAGACTGGGACAAATCAAAATGGCCACCGTGCCATGCTGCCTCTTTTTCATACACTGACCTGATTTCCAACAATGCCTAAAGCATTTGTGGGTTGCAAGATATGTAAATACAAGAACAATAATTATTGTTTTTTATTTTATTAAATCTACATACAAAAAAAAAAACAGTCCCAGAGAAACATTGATGCAGGGAGGGGAAAAACAAAGACTGAGATGCAGGTACCTTTATAAAAACTTCCAGATGAAAACCACTCTGCATTGGTAGTTGGGGGTGAGGCTAAGGAACAAGTTTATTCGTAACTCATCAATTTAGCCAGTTGAGAGAGAGGGGGCTGAGGACAGTTGATTACATCAGACTAATTTACAGACTTTCAGAGAATCAGAGTAGAGAAATCTGCCACACAAGTGCACACACCCAACAGCACACTAACGCGACCGCACAAACATGCAGACACAATCACGCACACTCACCACGCATGTATGCCCTACCACACACAGAATTTTACAGAAGCCTGCTTAGCATTCCTTGTCTGCGGTAACAAAAAAAAAGATAAAAAAGACAGGTGGAGTTATATTATTTGAAAGACTAAGAGTAGAGCAGACAAAACATGCATTGAAAGCCTTCACAGTTGAGATAAGACTGCAATGATAAAACTTTGACATAATGACATCATCCATCTGCGACTCACTTTTTAAAGCATGTTCTCGCCCATAGTTTGCCAACTGGGTTATCATGGCTTTTCATTCCATGTGCTTTGACTGCAGCTAAAATCTATAGCTTACAACTGTGAATCAATAGCAGACAACCATCAATCTTTAGCTAACTACCTAATAGCTATAGCTAATTAGTATATACAGTGCCTATAAGAAGTATAAAAAGTATGTTTGGATATTTTAAATATTTTAAACATTGAATCATCGTGAACATCATTTGACTTTTTTGACACTGATCAACAGAAAAAGACTCTTTTATACTAGTCAAAAACAGATATTAAACACAATAATTAGTTGCATACGTATACCCCATTTAATACAACTCACCTAAATCATCACTGTGCAACAAACTGGTTTTAGAATTATCTCAGTTAATTAAATGGAGATCACTTGTGCACAGTCAAAGTGATTTGATTAAAGTGAATATAAATACACCTGTCTCTGAAAGATCCAGTTACTGGTGAGTCAGTATTTTGGGTAAAAAAGAAGAAAAAAAAACCCATGAAGACAAAAGAACACTCCAAGCAGATCTGCGAAAAGGTAATTCATAAACATAAATCAGGGGATGGATACAAGAAAATTTCCACATCCCTGAATATAATAATTAAGCAATGGAAAAAGTATGGCACAGCAGTAAATCTGCTTAGAGTAGGCCGTTCTCAAAAACTGAGTGACCGTGCAAGAAGGGGACTAATTGGTAGAAATGTATTTTGACTTTGATATGAAAGTCTTTTTCTGTTGATCAGTGTCAAAAACTCAAATTAAGAAGATTAATATGATTCAATATTAAAAACAAATTAAATATAAAAACATCCTGGGGGGGGGGGGGTGAATACTTTTTATCCGCATTGTATATAGCTAAGAACCATGAATCTTTAGCAAACACCCACAACTCTATAACAACAGTGAATCTATAGCTAATTATTGCATTAAATCTATAGCAAACAACTGGGAATCTATACCTAATAACCATTATATGCCATTAACATAGACATTGAGCTGTAGCCATGGCTTCTGTATTAGTGATGTAACAAAACATGAACTTCTCTCCTCAAGGAGATTTGACCAAATCTGCAGGCAACTGTGCCAAAACAGGCCTAGAGTATGTCACACTCAGGTGTATTTGGAGCAATGTAAACTGCTAGACGGTAGACTACAAGAAATACCGTGTCACTGAGCACTCAAAGGAAATCGCAAATTCCATAAAAAAGACTACACATCCACAGACCTTTTTATTTAAGGGTCTAGCGCATAAACTAAGTCTGGTTTCCGACCAGATACATAACTACAGCAATAAAGCAAAAGAAAACAAATAGGCTGCTACAACCTTACTAAAGCTTGTCTTAAAGAGCTTGCTAGCTTTAAAAGTGTAGGAGGGATGTTCCGTTTGTTCTTTGAGGCTCCTAAGAAGTGCCCGAAGCTATTTTGAACATAAAACTTTTCATGACAGAAAAGCTTCTGTGTCAGTGGGTGACGTTGTTCCAGTGGAGTTTGTTGCTTTGTCTTTTGACTATGAAAAGGGAGGCATGCTCTGGATCGGTGTCCTTAAATTGGGGGAAGATTTTATGTGATTGTGCAGGCGGGGCGTGTTGGCGTGGGGGTTAGAAGTGGGTGGGTTACATTTTTCAATGGGGGACTGGGAGATGGATGGGTGGAAAATGTTTGACTTCAAAAGATTCTGCCAGAAAAAAGAAAAGTCTTGATGCAAATATAATAAGTAGCTTTTACTTACTCTGGAGGGACATCTGAATCCAGTTGTTTGAAGTTACTACTAAAGCAGTACGGAATATTGTCTCAGCAAAGGAATTTCAGCCACACAGTAAACGGAATTAAACAAAACTATTCACAGACAAGCCAAAAAAGTTATAGATTCTATTTAAAAAATTTGTGATCACTAATAATTTTTCGTAATTTTCTCCCACCCTATTTTGAATCAATAATTGTGGCGATATATCTCAACTGATCGCTATATCTCCCCACCACTACATACGGGGAGGATGAGGAGGTACGATCAGACTCCTTTAGATGCCTTCAAGACTCTCTCTTACGCATTGCATGCTACATGGCCTGCGTAAGCGGTTCAGCTTCAAGTTAGTAGGAAGTTACTCGTTAGCGACAAGCTGAGAAAGGCCCTGATAATTTAACCCATCCCAGCCCAGACGGCATTATGCCAATACTGCTTTAATGACTCGAGCTCAAATTGGAAAAATTCCCGCTCATAGGGCTCAGTCTGCGGTCAGGTGAGCACCTTTTACCAACTGAGCCACTTGAGAGCCAGGTTACTGATAATTAACCTGAACTCACAGTGACTCATCTACCAAACTGATCACTACTTTGAAAGTATATGGTATCCAGTTTTGTCTTTTAAGAACCGGAAATTAAGCTCTGATGTAAATATTTTGTCAGAGGTTTAGGCTATATTCAAGCAAAACACTGACGCAATGTAAGCAACATCAGCTTTGATAACTATTAATTTAGCATGTTTTGATTTCTAACTAAGAGTTGGGAAATATCTTGGGTCCAGATCATCAGGGTATTCAGAAGCTGTATGAATTATAGATGATAACCAAAAGATTCTCAGTATCTCATATGGACACTCCCAAAGAGAGGCAAAGCAGAACATTTAAAACTCTCCTGAATCGTCCCACATACAACACTGAAATGGCAGTAGAGAGGTCCACAAAAACCACAGCAGGGCCATGGAGATCACTTTTCAACAGTGCTGAGGGAGCCACTTGATGTTTTCTGTGTCCCATATCAACAGATCTATCTGCAATTTATCCATTCAAATTCCCCGTAGTCACTGAAAAATCAGGGCAATGCATGATGATCTTGTATTGAGTTCATGATGTGTAGGGACTGCAGAATGGGGCAAGAATAATAAATCAATATTAAAGCAGTGTTATTGCCACGTGTCTGCATCATTTCTACTGCTTAAGTAACCCTCTAAGACATATGTGACGGATGCTCAAAGTATTGTTGTATGCCTTCACAAAAATAAATCGTGTTTTTAATGTCCAACGTGTTCCAAACTCAACAACTCCACCACGTCCCTCCTTCTGGTCGCCGTAGCCCGATAGCTTACCTGTCAAGTTTCCAGAGCTTCTTGTTCCTGAATCTTATTCTTTGCATGAAAATCAAGAGATTTGGGGAGGTGCTATGCACATCAGCAGCACTGGACATCAAACTTGAACGTTGTGTTAACATGGCTAAACTTGGTTGTAACTGTTTATAATAACTTAACTATTACAACAGATCATTTTCATTGAATGGTTGATTGTAATCTGATCTGAAATTGTGTGAATCTGCCTGATTCATTAACGATCAAAAAAATGTGTGACATAGTAGTGTCAGCGGCCAACATTAACACAGATGTGAACGGCGGCTCTGCTGGTTGCACGGAGGGGCTTTTGCATGAAGAAAACCTGATCTTTCTTTCAGTGCAGTTAATAGTCCCAGGGTGATAACAAAAGCAGCCTTAACCGGGTATAGAACTGTATCCACTTACAAGCTAAATAATAAAGACAATAGAAATTCTTCATTCAAAAAGTAAACATGAATATCATGAGACAATACCTGTAGATGGGTCTGCCAACGGAATATCTCACCTGACAGGATTTCACCAAACTACGTATAGCAGGGCTGGGGAATCCAGGTCCTTGAGGGAGCAGTGTCTGCAGGTTGTCGTTCCATCTCTTAATTGTTTAATTTAAATTGTTATATGAATAATAAATTCTCACCAAGCTCACAGCTATAAATCAGTAGGTAATGGCAAAGTAGCTCCAAAACCGGCAGACATGCCGGCCCTTGAGGACCAGTATTCCCCACCCCCGACCCACACAGTAATTTCAGAAAACCACCTTGTCGGCTTTGCTGAGGTACAACTGAACAGATATCATACGTGTAGGCTTAACAGAAATTAAAATCTGCATCCCTTGATGGCTTTTCCCATTACTTCATTAGGCACTGAAGTTCCAATTAACAGTTCAGCTACCCATACGTCCCTATTTCTTTGCTTTGTAAAAGTTGAGTGACTTGTGGGAATTAATCAACCAATAAGCTTTTATTTTTAAGATTCAGTCAATAGGCTTACATTTTTATGTAATTTGATTTTTAGAAGTCAAGAGCACATATTATTTTTTAAACCCTCAAGCAGGGTTGGGAAAACCTGGTCTTTGAGAGCTTTTCATCTTTCTGATAATTCTGATCAGGCCTCATTTCTTTGAATGAAGTTATTATTCAGATGGAAAGTCTCTTTACGAGTTGTTTCAAGGTTTGTTTGCTAATTGAAAACTGAATAAAACAAAACTACTTTGAGAACTGTAATTTTCTCTGCATGGTTTATTAATAGATATAATTCCTTTCAATTCATTTTCCACCCAAAATGCCCCTGCGCTGTGTTCTGGAGGACATCAGCACAAGAGAAAAACACTTGTTAATCTATTATGCAAATGTAAAACAACTCTGCGAGAATTGAATTTGAATAATATTATCACAGAGCATAGTCAATACAGCCATTTCAACAGTTAGTTAAACTCTTCAGAAACAAACAGGTTGATCAAACATTAAAAAAACTGACTTGGTCTGAAAAATAAGCTTTGAAACTGTTATTTAAGCAGTCACCCAATATCACTCAGTTGTGATTTTTGCAGAGGAAAAATAAGGGGTTATAGCCAAGACAATACCAGGGCTTGACATTAAGCCTCTGTAGACTTTTTTTACTTGTCCAACAGCAGTCAGTCAATCGTCCAAAAATCTACAGTCAATCAGAAAGTTTGGCAGGCATAGTTGTACATCAGGTCGTCTTTGTGCCAGAACCATGTCAATTTATCGCTCCGAGTGGAGACAAATACTTTTTATCATTTACTTTTGGTAGTTCTTGGTGCCGGCCATTTTGGGGGCCGCTTGCCCTTACCCCGCACAGGGCCAGTTTTGGGGATGAAGGATCATGGCCGTCAGTCACAAGAGACTTGTTACTTTAACATGAGGCTCAACAATGTTAGCGGCTGAACGTAACACAGCCCTGAATTACATTCAAAGGAGACACTGATCATAAAGAAAGATTGTCCGAAATGTCTGGTCAGAAAAGTTGACACATTTCACCTTTCTGACCACAAATTTGACTTATCCTGGACAAGTGGACAACCGTTAATGTCATGCCCTGAATGCTCTAACTTTCAGAAAAGCTTTCCTGACAGTTACACAACAAAGGTGCTCATAGACTGCTGAGAGCCTGGTACTATGTTGACATCAGGAGCTCCATTAGTGAGGGCACCCGGAGTGCAGGCCAGCTTAGCCATTTTCTTCCTGGCTCTACACGGGTCGCTGCTGTGTGTGGAATTGTCAGGGTCGCCGAGGTGAACTATGGGCGTTTCCTCCTGTTTCCTCCCTCCTGCAGTGTGACACCCTAATAATCCCATTACAGAACATTGCCAGCATTGGCAGTGTGTGGACCCAGCAGTCCCGGCTAACAGCGAGACAAACATCATTCTGATGTCCCTCTTTACCTTAGCTCTAACAAAGGGGCAAGTATCAGTAACAACTCTAAAGCAAAACAACCGTCCTAGGTTCAGTAACAACCCTAAAGCAAAACAACCAGCCCAGAATCAGTACAACAATCCTAAAGCAAAACAACCAACCCAGAATCAGTACAACAATCCTAAAGCAAAACAACCACATCCACAGTGCACAAAAGGGGGTGACTTTAATTTTATTTGACCACAATGGATGATCACAAGTGAAAAATGCAGTTTTGAAAACTTTTCAACTCAATTTTTTTGTTTTGACTCCAGGCAAGGTTTCATGCGAGATTAGATTATAGCAGCAGACATCAAATGGCGGTTTTTAAATATTGTAGTCTGATACCAAACATTCTTGAAGGTCCAATCATCGCCTAGTGACCTTGTCCTTATATATATAGTTATATAAGTTAGCCTATCGAACCACATCATATCATCAAATGTTCTCCCCTCATGGCCAATAACAATTGCAGATTAATCAACTTTGCCTATAAACTGCGATCACATTTTAGGTGATGGAAGCCCAAGTGAAAATTTGTAGATTCAGCTTTATGTTCTTATTTTATGGATAAATCCACCTCACCCAGTGTGCCAAGACCAATACCTTTTTTCTGGCATTTTCAGACACCTAATTTACAGATTTATGAGAAAACGGTTAAACATTATGTTATTTTGTTATACACTGTGCAGAACTGTTTGAGTATTTAATTGATTTAAGCAGAATTTCTTCAGTGAAATCAGATTTTTAAATCAGTTTAGGGCTTGAATAAATTGGGAAGACACTTTTACACAACCCATAAACAAAGTAATGTGAGAAACAACCAAACCGAGAATCTCTTGAGGATCCCTAAAGCGAAAGGTATATTCTGCTAAATGACTATCCAGTCGGGTAACGTGACAACATAATGTGAAACGGCTAATTGGTGTTTAATGAAGAGAGCTCTCAACCCCCCCTGCCCACATACTGACATGCTGAGGAAACCCCGCTGTACTCAGAGTACTCAAGAGTCAGCCGCTGTTTTCTTTTTTGGTAACAGCTAGCACTGGCCTGGTGAGTAGAATGCAGCTATATGTTTTTATATGAGTGGGGTCATTTTACTATGTGCTACAATCACTCTTTCATCTGAGATTCATTTGGTTGGAGTCAAACTTTTTTTTGTTTGTTATTTAGCTGGAACAAGTTTTTTAATTTATACATTTGGAATATGTACTAGCCCACACTTGGAAACCTTGCTCAAGGACACAAGCACAAGCACACAGCAGTTCATAGATTTGAACCAAAAGTCTTCGGTTTACCATGCCAAGATAGTCAACCACTATTCAAGCAAGCCTGTAGGGGCCACATGAGAGCCTTAAGTAGCCCTGCCTCTATCCCAGCCTGCAGGTAAAGTCTACCCATATAGAGCTAAGTCAGATCTCAAGTCAGAACTGTATCAGGGCCCCTTTCCCAGGCTGCAGGTAAAGTCTACCCATATAGAGCTAAGTCAGATCTCAAGTCAGAACTGTATCAGGGCCCCTTTCCCAGGCTG
>JAOVYW010065589.1:11382-21556 GCA_025775045.1 Hiodon tergisus
TCCTCCACTGAAGGAGGAAATCAGCTGAAACCGAGGCTGAGTCCTCCACTGAAGGAGGAAATCAGCTGAAACCGAGGCTCACTCAGTTTGGGACTTTCCACAATGGCCGGTTTATTTCCTTATTGTCTATGGATCGCAGGCAAAGGAGGAGTTCTGTCTGCATGTGGGTACGTCACTGAAAATACTGTCACCCACGTCCCTAATCATCAGCTTACAAAGAAATGTGACCGCTGGGGCCTTTCACATGCTCTGCAAAGGCAGGAGTCCTGTTTGAGATGCAGAGGGCCAAAGATCAGATACGAAAGCTGGCCAGGGTGTCTGTTTCTGTGTCTTTTTTGGGTTTCCTTCCCAGTTTTCCTCCCCATCGTGCTAATGCTACCCACGTGTGGGGAGGTTAGGCTCTTACGATCCAATCACCTTTGTGCCCCTTGTTTCTTTTACACTCTGCAGGCTTCACAGCCCTCATGAGAGTTTCAGCACTGATTTGAGGCCAGTAACAAACCTCTTGATGGCACTGCCACTTCCAGTGCCTGGAAAGCCAACAGGAGGCGCTGGTTAGCATCACTCCATACCCGTTAATCCCTGGTTTACTGTTAATATACAGCCTCCTGAGTGGTTCAGTGGGTAAAGGTGGCTTCCTGAGTGTAGACAAAGTCCTATGACCTTAAGTTCACTGGTTCAAATCCAACTTATGCCTTTTGCCAATTGTGACTGGGAGAGCAGAGGTGGTACAAGTTCGGCTGAATACTATCATATATATTTCATTATATATATATATATTTATATGTATAGTTGAGACATGACTTATCAGTATATATATATATATTATATAACTTAATTTGGCCATTAAGTGAGACGTATCGTCTGTGTTATGTGTTGATTAAAGGGCAGTTAAATCAATTAAAGTAAAAACAATGTATATTTTAGTATATGTATATATATAAACACATTCACTTTCTGTCATGCATATCATTAGCAAGACAAAATCAGTTATTGAGAGTAAGAGTTATATAAATAAAAAGAGAGGTTATATCTTTGCAAGAGCTGGCCACAAATAGTCTTTCTGCTGAAGTAAGATCATTAGGCTGATTTTTTATTTATTAAGCACCTTGAGGAACACGGTGCTTAACTGCTCTTGGAGACTGGAGTCCCTTAAGATTTCCAGGGAAAACACCGACCTCATTGAAACACAGATTTTAAAGAACTCACTAGTTCCTCTTTCTATTCCCAGAACACACCCTCTAAAACAATAAGCATTCCTGCGTGAAACGCTGTGCTTGTAGCAACAGGTACGAAGCAGATGTGGGCATGAAAGATTTCAATAAAACACTTTTACTCTTAAAAAGTATTGCCTATGCATGTAAAAGGTATATAGGTCTGTTTAAATTAATTTCCAGAACAAGAATTTATCAAATACATCATCTAAGTTTGGTAGAAAAGGGGAATGTGCGGTGTACAAATAGATACAGATTTATTATATATTGTACATAGTATTTATGTAATAAATCGTTTCTACACAGCTGAAAACGGTGTTTGTCCAAAACATATTCAAGGAAACAAAGTATGTTGTTGCTTTAACATTATGTAAATCCCAGCATTATTATGACAATCACAGCTTAAAATTTTTTTTTTTTTTTAAAGAGGCAACGTGACTTAGCCGAAACAAACAAAATGTTAATATTTTACCACAAGTCCTATTTTAGCACAAACGCGTTAACTAATGCCGTGCGTTAACTCTCCGCACAAAAGAGAAGTTCCGGGCACCTACACTCCGGCGCCACTCTGTTTCCATGGGAACCGCCCATGCACATGGCTGTAGAAAGAGTTCCGCAGATATATATTTTTCACTACCTGTATCAGCCTGATTACCTAGCATAAAGCGGCAGACGGGCCTTCAGTCCCAGCACTGGTAAAATAAAACATTCTTCAAATAAAACATCTTTGTTCTTCATATCTGCCAGATTGTGTGTCGTGTAAAAAATACGTCTCCACAATCACATTTTTTTCTAATGTCTAAGTAGGTTGCTGTATTTGTAAATATTTGTTTCCACATTCAACATTTAACATTAAATTTTTTATTTATAAGCCTAAAATAAAATGTAAGATGCTTTGTTTTTACTAACAGTACAACCCAGAGATGTGTCAAAACATACGGAATATGCATTTTAAAAGTATTTAATATCGCATTTGTTCCCAATCCAAATTAGTGACACTGGGGAGATTGAACCTAGTACAAGTAAAACAAACTGTAACGTATTTCAAAATTCATCATTTCGGTTTGTACTTAAAATTCAGAATGGGCTGTTTAACGTCCATGTACTGGCTTATGTTGTATGGACCTCTTGCTATCCGAGGGTGCGCCACAGACCCCAACTAGATTTAACTCCAATAAATAAGACACAGGTACCCACCAACAAGGCTGAAAGTTAGTCTGACAGTCCTCCAGAAACTAACGATTTGTCGTGTGGTGACCGGATCTAATCAGAATGAAAATCTACTTTATAAAGACCTTTGGTAGGCTATCTGTCATTTCAATTTATCAGTAACTGCTCACCTCACATTGAAGTAATACGAAAGAACAAGCCTGCCACAAGAAATGGTAAACACCAAGCCAACTGTTCTCATTTAACCGCACAATATCATAGTAACGACACTAGTTCCTCGTAGTATATAAAATCTGCAACGAAAATTAAACATGACTGATCCCCATATAAGCTTACCTTATATATACTTTCAGTGAGTTTGCTAACTTCCTCTGGGTCTCTAGACATGATTAAATCCCAAATGACGTCCAAATTCGAAACATAAACATAAACGGCAGCAATGACAGAACTGCTCTATGTAGAGAGTCGGCCAAAGATACAAGTCTTCACAGGCAATGTAGGTCCTCCATAATATACCAAATAGATCTTGTTTACCGCTCACTGTTGAGTTAATCCAAAAAAGTAAGCAAATTCAATCGGTTTTAGTGAAGCGCAGGCTCGCGCCTCCGAGCAATGTCGTTTAAAAACTAAACTGTCAAACTTGTGCGCGGTTGACTGTGCTGAGGTAAGAAAAGGTAGAGTCAACACCGTCGTGCCCTCACAATCGCAGTTTAGAGTGGACAGTGTGGGCTAAGGCAGAACCCGGAGGAGTAGCGCTCCCAAGAGGCAGCGAGAGTTGCCGCATCTCGAGGTTTTCCTGCCTAAAAAGTTACATTTCTCTTATATAGCTTCCCAGCTTTCCAAGTGGATATCTACTGAAATCTCATGACTGAAATCCTTACTGAAACGCCAAAAACAGCTCAAAAGCATCGTGACTAGGAAAAAAACGCCGCGATGAAACGCGGCTGTGCAAATAAACTCGGAATCCCACACCTTTCACGTCAATATTTTTAAAGCGATGGGAGTAACCGTATCACTTATCAACTCACCCCGACTCTCAAATGAATTTTGCGCCATCACGCGGTCATTAATTGCACATCTAGCGCCCAAAAAACCTGCATATTATCAACTCATTATCACTCCATCAATCCCAAAGTTTCTATTTTGGTTTTGGGTGAAAATGTGGTTTGACGCTGTCTACACAGTATGACCAATGTCATATTCATAATTTCATGATCATAATCTCATTGGTGTTCTGTTTTTAGACTGGTAGTCAATCTGCTGCAATCAAAGCACTGATGAGCCTCAAACAGAGAGAAACATGTTTGCAGTTACAGGGCTTTGAATTTGAATGCGTGTGACTGTAGAAGCCAAAAAGTGACTTTCAAGTGATTTCATTTCATTCAACTCAATTTACACATTTCCCTTGCATTGAACAAATGAGCTAAGTCTACTGAAGACCTCATGGTGGCGCTCAACTGCAATTGGTTTACTACCTTGTTTCCGCAGCCTGGGGAGAGAAATCACTGTCAACATCACAGCAGCGGCGTGTTCAGCGTGAGGCTCGCCTGCTGCTGAGATTGTGAGATGATGCAACCCCAGGAAAGTGGGAACCAGGCGTTGGCATGCAGACATGTGACCCTCACAGGTCAGCACGGTTCCATTCTGCCCGAGGGTTTTCGCTAAGGCGCAATGCAGCTCCCACCGCTTTTCTCCAGAACAGAGAATCTCGTTCGTCTATGTGAAGGCAGAATTTCTGAGCAGGGAGCCCCCAGGGATATGACTGAATCTATAGGACCACAGAACTGATTTGTTCCTCATGGAGGTTTAACAGCACCGCTTGGCTTCTGGCTTCTTCGACAGGTCTCAAGCCCAGGCCCTGGCCTCTGGTCTATAGAGGTAGCTGCTGAATAATTTATAATTCATAATTCATTATTTACTCTTTATAATGATTGATTTCTAAGCCTCCTCTTATGGAAACCTCCGTTTCTGTGGATGGATTTTTTTTGTGTGGAAATTCTTGTCCAATACAGACCTGCGAGCTTGTAGTGAAAACCCTTGAAGCTTGTGCACCACTGCAATCCCCACTCCCCTCCCAGACACTTCATCGTCAACCTTTCCTTTGAAGGGTGAGTACTCCTGCATTATACAAGAGCACATTTTAACCCATGAACAGTGTGGACCCCTCCGTCCGCCCGGCCGCAGTTGCTGATTCTCTGGGGCTAATAGAGAACGCGCTTAGCAATGATTCCACCCTTTTCAACTCTGCAGTTTGCAGCACTTGGACTATAATGGTCACTAATGAAATGATAATGACATTGAATATTATCTGAAGGACAAACCAATAAAATGTGTAAACCCCTGGTATGCTGACGTACCCACACGCAGACAGAACTCCTCCGCAAAGTGTGGAAACGTCCTGCTCTGTCTGAAGACTCCATTCTGGATCCTCACTAAGTCAAATCCAGGAGGTATAAAGTACTCTCCTTTGCAGAATTTCAGTTTGAGTGATTCTTCCTCATTGCAATGGAAACAGGAACACAACTGATGCAACTTTTCGTTGGATCTCAGCAAATTCATATGATATTACTATAATAAGAATTTATATCAGTGTTAGAATTAAAATTCTTTTGAACGTTTTATGTAAGCTCATTTCATCATCTAAGCAGAAATCTTTTAAGAGCAAAATTGTACACGTGGCAGTCCGCCACCTGTGGGCCCTAATTGGTGACCAACTGCCGTCCGTAACTCATCCTTGCTGTTTGCATCCTCTAGATGGCGCCAAACACCCTGTATGGCTTCCTCACCCTGCGTGTGGTGGTGAGAGTCGTACTTCCCTACCCTGCATGTGGTGGTGAGAGTCGTACTTCCTCACCCTGCGTGTGGTGGTGAGAGTCGTACTTCCTCACCCTGTGTGTGGTGGTGAGAGTCGTACTTCCTCACCCTGTGTGTGGTGGTGAGAGTCGTACTTGGTGACCACATCCTGTCAACTGTATCCCGCCGTCCTTCCAGCTTTATAAGTGTAAAAATGCTAAATAATTAGGAATGCAGATTTGGGAAAAGACAGCCACTCAGCATTAGAAAGCCACACAATATGTTGGAAAAAGTTGGAACAGGTCACAGCACATTTTTCTATAATTTCCTCATTCTGTGGTACTCAAGGTCTTTTTTCAATTAGCTGAAAATGAATAGATACTATTCAAAAGCTTCCCTAAACAACAGTGATTCAGAAGGACGCTCTCTCTCTGCTTATTTAGCACGCTTCGGCAAGGTTGCAGTCTGAATTTGAAGTCTTTCTTTGGAAGGGTTAACAATGAAATGCAGTAACAATTGTGACAGCTGCTTAAAGGACATTGACATTAACACCTTGACATCTACATTTCAAACATGTTAGACCATGGAAACCTGTGCCAGGACTTAATGATTAATGATACTGTCTGTCTTCAGGTAAAATGCAAAATTATTGACCAGGCGCAGTATTAGGTTTTGCAAATGTATCAAATGTATCTTGCTCCTGACAGAAATGTTGTGTGAGGAAAACAATGGGACAATGGCCGCTTTTTTCTTAAGATATTAATTATTATTAACTTTGCAATAGAGCAAAGATAAGATTCAAATTGATTTCGAATTGATTCGAATGGCTGTGTGTATAGCTATGTGTATAACTGTGAGTATGGCTGTGTCTATAGCTGTGAGTATAGCTGTGTGTATAGCTGTGTCTATAGCTGTGAGTATAGCTCTGTGTATAGCTGTGTGTATGTCTGTGAGTATAGCTTTGAGTATAGCTCTGTGTATGGCTGTGAGTATGGCTGTGTGTATAGCTGTGTCTATAGCTGTGAGTATAGCTCTGTGTATAGCTGTGTGTATGTCTGTGAGTATAGCTTTGAGTATAGCTCTGTGTATGGCTGTGAGTATAGCTGTGTCTATAGCTGTGAGTATAGCTCTGTGTATAGCTGTGTGTATGTCTGTGAGTATAGCTCTGTGTATGGCTGTGAGTATGGCTGTGTGTATGTCTGTGTCTATAGCTGTGAGTGTAGCTGTGTGTATAGCTGTGAGTATGTCTGTGAGTATAGCTGTGAGTGTAGCTGTGTGTATGACTGTGAGTATAGCTGTGAGTATGGCTGTGCGTGTAGCTGTGTGTATGTCTGTGAGCATAGCTGTGTGTATGTCTGTGAGTATGGCTGTGTGTATGTCTGTGAGTATAGCTATTTTGTCTTGTGCATAGTTTGAGAACGAGGGAGAGAAAAAGAAGATTTGAGAATGTGTTTACAGCGAGTCACGCTCTCCCGGGAAGTGTGTAGCTGAGAAGGCAGAAACAGTACACACCATGAGATCACCACTTTCAGCTGTGATTGGCTATCGCAAGGGGTATGTCTCAAATCCCGAAATGCCTGGCCTTTAATTGCATCATCAGGGCCTTGCTGTGATCTTTTCTTGATTTTAACATCTGTGCTGTGTTGTTTTGCGGTATTTTGTCTGCTGGAGACGATATATAATTGAGGTGTATGGTCAACAGTAGGGAAGGGCCAAAGTTAAGTAAGGTGCAGCTTCGGGGAAGTCCTGACTGAGAAAGTTGGAGAGCTTTCCTCTGGTCTAATCAGGAGGCAGATGACTCCTGGCGGGCACCCAACGGAACCTGAGAATGGAAAGGTCAGACTGCAGGAACCACAGAGAAAAACAACAGCACCAAGCTGCCTTCAAACACATTACAATTAGGGTGGGATGTTTATTCATCATATCACGACATGCCTTAAAATTTTTATTGCATCTTAATTAAATGAGATCAATTTGCCTTGTTATGGAAGCCAGGCACTTAAATAAAAGATGAGTGGGCAGAATTAAAAGTGTTTAATAGTCAAGGTTATTTGTAATTCCTACTTTCTCTGCAGGTCATTTAAACGAAAGGTATTATGTAATAAATAAATAAATAAATAATTTAAAAAACCAATAATTTTTCAAGAAATGCATCATTTTAATAACAATCCAGTCTAACCTAGTTCAGATAAGCAGATACAGCTTTAGACAAAAAATTCTCATTTAAAAAGGAATCAGGTCAGGAATACTTACGTCTTTTCTTAGCATCACCCTAAAAGTACAATAAATACCATCTCTACAATAACTGTGATAATAAAGTAGAATTTATTAAGTGAAAAAGTTATATTTTCAAGGCTATGTTCGTTTTACACATAGCTTTCCATTTGAAAAGACCTGTCTTGAATTAGTTTTTAGTTTAATCAGTATTAGTTTAAATAATAAAAACAATTAAATTTAAGGCCATGGACTTTTGAGAGCCGGATTATCATTAACCTCTCGACCACAGCCACAACAAGAGGACATTATCGTGTCCTCTCCCATTCTGGCCCGCACGCCACAAAGCGCTGGCTTGTGTTGGTGTGTGCCAGTGCGCGGTATCCGTGTTCCTCCAGAGGGCCCTGTCCTTATGTCACCCATGTTTCAGCTGCGTTATCTCATCACACTCGCCGTTCTGTAACCCTGTAGAAGAGTTCCTCTCGGAGGATGGAAGGGGCAGTCTTTATGGTTGATGGACAGGACAACGAGCTTGGCTGCCGCTTTCCAGACCAGCACAGCAGGGTCTTACAAGGATGGATCCATCAGGCCAAGACATTTGTGTTTTTGTTCCACAAAATTTCACATTACCTGTTTTTGAGCTTCCTTTCGGTCCTCTGTTACTGTTGCAGCTTGCAACTCTTGCAGTCAAGGTTACATGTCTATTCTTAGCATTAAGAATTTCTTAAGATTGTCGCAACGAGAAAGTGTGGACTAGGTATTTAGATACCACATGCAGAAAGCATGTACTGAAAAGCAGTGGCAGAGGATATAAACTTCTCCTTTGAAGTTGTGGTGTTTGGTCTCAGTCTTGAGTGTTGTGTTAATGCAGTGTCTCAGGAAATGCTAAAGAAACTAGTTTCACAAAAAAAAAACCCCCAAAAAACTACAAAAACTACCCAGTCACCCAATGCCCTGTGGCCAAATAAATCAGGGTCTTCGGACTCCCTAATGAGACCGAGGGGAATGCAGGGCAAAGTTTTGGCCTAAGGAAGGGGTGCGGTAACAGACAGAGCGACACGTTTGGTTGACATTTGAGTCACGTTTCGGGAATCCTCAGGGCTGTCTTCTTGCCATATCTGGGTGACCTTTCTGCGCTTTCATCTGGACTGGACCCAGCGCCTGGCTTTGCAGCTCAATAAACACACGCCCTGCTGTGAAATGTCTAATTGCCTCAAGTCATGATCACGTCCCCCCTATGAGGGCTCACCCCATCGACCCGACCATATCACTACCTTATCACGACCTTATCACGACCATATCACGACCATATCACGACCTTATCACGACCTTATCACTACCTTATCACGACCATATCACGACCTTATCACTACCTTATCACTACCTTATCACGACCATATCACGACCATATCACGACCTTATCACTACCTTATCACTACCTTATCACGACCATATCACGACCTTATCACTACCTTATCACGACCATATCACGACCTTATCACGACCATATCACTACCTTATCACGACCATATCACGACCTTATCACGACCATATCACGACCATATCACTACCTTATCACGACCTTATCACGACCATATCACGACCATATCACGACCTTAAAGCATCGTCTGTGGTTACTCAAATGTAAGTAAAGGAGAATGAATCCTGGGCTGAATCAGGTTTCTATGGAAATATTTCCATCCAAGGTATTTTCTCCGTCTTTTTAAAACGTTGAGCTGACTGCATTAGGCTTAGTTGAGAGGAGGTTTGACGGGAGGCATATGTCGTCTTAAGGCGGAGAGGATTTTGAGCTGTGTTGTAGGTTGACCCCTGGTTGACCTACAGAGGTTTACAGCTCTGTGGCTCTTACTGTTTTTGGAAGGCTCCACTGTGGAATAATGCTACACATTAAAACATAAATCTCTTCCTGAAGTCTCCTCAAATAAAGTAGAAAGGTTAAATATTTTAGGGAATTATTACGGCTTGTCCTAGCCTGTATTATGGAAAGGGAAAGATCTTTAAATTAGGTTCGGTAACACGGTAAAAACAAGCCCTCTGTGCTCACTGTTTCCAGAACACTGTCAATATAATCAGGATCCCCCCTCCCTCCCTCCCTCCCATCATCAGGGGTGACAGAACCGGGAAGGCTGCCTGCCCCGTCCTGAAAGGCACCAACCCAAAACCCCTTATTTTCTTCCATAATCATTTCCCCCCTTTTCTTGCCCTGCTCAGCCGAATGGGTGTCAGGTGCAGGACTACTTTGTCACTGAAAATCCTGCCATCGCACAGAGAGATGTTGAGGACAAAATTGTCCTCTGACAATGGTGCGAGGGCCACACCCACGCCAGAGGCTCAGTGCTGATTGGAGGAGAGGCCTGCGCCGCTCGATGACACTGCCAGAGGCTCAGCGCTGATTGGAGGAGAAGCCCGGCCTGCTCGATGACACTGCCAGAGGCTTAGCATTGATTGGAGGAGAGGCCCGGCCCGCTCGATGACACTGCCAGAGGCTCAGCGCTGATTGGAGGAGAGGCCCGGCCCGCTCGATGACACTGCCAGAGGTTCAGGCCGACAGATTACACGGGCACCGCCTCTGTACTCTCTCCATCACAATCTGTAAACTACGCCTCTGTACTCTCTCCATCACAATCTGTAAACTACGCCTCTGTACTCTCTCCATCACAATCTGTAAACTACGCCTCTGTACTATCTCCATCACAATCTGTAAACTACGCCTCTGTACTCTCTCCATCACAATCTGTAAACGACGCCTCTGTACTCTACAT
>JAOVYW010065599.1:0-12409 GCA_025775045.1 Hiodon tergisus
ACAGGGACATAATTCTACTAGGTACCACCTCCAAAGCTCCTTGCTGTGGTATCAAATTGTCAACAAAAACAACAGCAAACAAACGAATGAGCCATCATGGTTTTCTGTACAGGTAACGATCTATTTTCAGGTAATTAAAAATATATATTTAGGACAAATATTTTAAGATGACTGACAGTAGTTTTTCAGTAATGACATTTTTTTTAGAATGAAATGTGTTTGTTAATGAGCACACATTCTGGGACTGGACCTATAAACCTTTCTTTTTTCCCCCTGGTATTATTGGAAAGGTTACTCATAAACAGGCAAACTGAGTCACGACTTGCTATACTTTCTACATAAATGCCTTGACAAGTATTCTGAGCCCGACCCTTAATTCACGAAAGCCTCCAGTCACTGTAATGAGAGTTCAATAGTTTTTTATGGTACTCAAATATTTTTAATTAAATGAATTGCAACCATTAAGAATTATCGGTTAATAGAACTATTTTACAGTAAATACATCATTAGAATATAAATAGCCCCGAATGTAACAACGTCTGTTTTGGAATTCTTAACTATAATTTTATATTTACATGTAGTGAAATGCGTTCTAAGTGTAATGAGATGTGGTTCCTGGGAAAATCTATTTTAGTAAATGAAATTGAAAAATGCTATATTTCTTTGATTTTTTTTTTGGTGGTTTTCCGTAGGCTGCAGGAAGATTAAGAACTATGATTTCAACAGAGCCCAACATTTTCGAAGCTTCTGTAAATAAACTCTAATTGCTTGCTGATATACAGTGTACAAATTAAATAATTTGGGTAGACCATATAAGCTAAGCTCATCAATTTTGATGTTACATTTTCAAGAATTTGAATGATTAAAACTTGTATTGGATTCGTGTGACTCATTAAAACCACAATCCAGGGTGTAGCAGTTCCCTTTGAAGTGCAAACAATTCTCAAATGTACCCTTAATTGTGGTTTATTTATAAATTAAAATAAATACCACTAAACACTTGCCATAAAATTGATTCATATAACATTTGTGAAATATCAGATGGTCTGTGAATGCACCGTGGTGTGCCGTCAAAATATATTTTTCCGAACCGCCATTTTGAATTCCTCACACAGGCCCCAGGTTAAGAGGCCGGGTCTACTGGTCACAGAGTCTCATTTACATAAACAATCGAATCAGTGACAGCATCCAAAAAAGGGTTTACGATTAATACATTTCAAAACTTAAATTTCACTTCACAGAACGGAGCCAACAAAACCGATTCCTCATCCAATCAAATTCTTTAAAAAAATGCATGCATGGAATATACATTGTGTGTTGAGTGCATTATCAATGCACAATAAATGTAATGTGAACTCCTTGTCCATTGAACTACAGTCTGCACAGCTCCACCGTTCTCCCCTCCCCTCCCTCTCAGTTGCCCCCAGGGCTATACCAGCTCACTTGTGGATGAAAATGTGGCTTATGTATAACCAATAAATCTCTCAGACTGTAATGATCCCTTTTCAGGGTGATTCATGGCCACACTGACAGGTCAAATTACTGGTGTGACTCCTCTGGCACGGAATTAAACGTAACCCGGCCGCATTCCACCCCAGGCAGCGAGATGAAAAGAGGAGGGTTTTGAGTCGTTTTAGCCCTCAGACTGTCATGACTTGACGTTACTCAAGTGGCTATCGGGCAACCGGAGCAACACATGCAGAACTGAAGCGACGTTACCGGTCGGGGCCTCTAGAGGCAGCGCTGAGCGGAGTTACCGTGCTTGCGTAAACCCTAACGAGCATTAGCGTTGCACCGTTGATGTGAGTCTGAAGGGACCGCGGCTGCCCTAATAAAGAACAGAATAAAGAACCTTCCCGCTGGGATGGGAAATAAAAAATTAAATAATTTGTTGTTCTTGATTTATGTAGATACTACATAATCAACATATGTGAATTTTCCACACAATGATTGATGTTGAAACAATAATTGATTGAAACAATAGGTGATTTATCAAAAAGCAATATCAAAATATATACAAAATAACATATACGTTATTCTGTAAAATAGCAGAAGTAGTAATTTTATGCTAGAGTGGGTGAAAAAGTAACTCCCCCACTGTTGTTAAAAAGACCAGATAAAGGACAGTTACAGTAAGTATCAAAGTGTATTGAAATATCAGACTGAATTATAAAAGTTACTGCAAAGCTATTTCTGTGCTCCCTATCAACCACCCATGTTTTTTGATGTCAGCGCTAATTTTAGTAATTCAATACTTAAAGACTTCCAGATGGCCTTCTCTATATAGGGTTATTGTCTAACAGAAATCTCTCGGTGTAGCACACAAGGATTGCACAAGGGCTGGGCTTGACAGCACAGGGCCTCGACAGGAACTAGTAAGAAGCCTGTTCAGTTCCTGATTTTTAACCTCAATTCCTCGTATCGATGTAAAAGCCCAACCACAACGCGCAGTCACAGAAGTGACTGATCATTGTAGGACAGGTCTACATCTGCCGAGACTGTGATCCCAGGGCCACAAGAGCAAAGCAGGGTGAATACGTCGGGGAGTTTCCCCCCATCTGTGAGACAAGCCGACTGCCTTTTAAATATGCTATTGCTCATCCATGTTTTGTTAATTGGGTTGCTAATGAATTGCTTCTGTCCTCAGTTGTGTGTCGTGTTTAATGAGTTACAGGTATTAACCATCAGGCAAGGTACTTTTCCTCAAACAATGTAAAAGACTCGATACTTTAAAGACGACTGAAAGACTGATTAAAATGTATGGTTGTGGTCTACTGAGGGTCACAGTCGTTAAAGGTGCTTGCTTGAGCTCAGAGAGAGAGACAGAGACAGAGAGTGAGAGAGAGACAGAGACAGAGAGGAGCAGGACGCAGTTGGCAGAGCTTCTCTGGTCTTGTCGCTGCTCAACATCTCATGTGGGGTTCCTGGGGGTTTTCAGGCTAGCAGTCCTGTCATACAGAATGGGCTTTGCCTCAGTCCTCGGACCCGTGTTCCTCTCTGGAGAACCGATTACTTAAAAGTGCCCTAAAACCCCGGAGGTGTCATTACATTAAAGGTGATCAATATATACGTTTATAAAGGATGAATGAATGAATGTGAATTCTGGGTGAATATTTCATTTTAATTCTGCATCATAATGTTTAACACACAAAGTATTCACTTAGCTTTGACAAGGCTATTTTTTGGCTTTTACTTTAAATACTACGAAGTGCTCGCATGCTGTTTTGTCAGCTAGTCTCTGCAAAGCAATCGCGTGCCGTTTCTTTTTCTGTTCGCTCTCTAAGAGACTGAAAAAATCAACAAATTAAACGATCTGCGACGCTGGAGTAAAAGCCCATTAATAAGACAACAGATTATTTTGTTATTGCAGACGCGGTATCAAAGCCGATATCGAATTGAATGAAACCTGCAACCACTTATAAGAGTCCCTCAACGTAAACACTTTATGCCCACCCCCCCTTTTCCTCAACAGCTTAGAGCTGCAATTAATTCACATGCATATCTGATTGGTGCATTAGGAATTACTTACAATACAGTCTCATGGTCCGTTGACTCGATAACTTGTTTACATGCAATAAATTGCTGTTAAAGTCCTGTTCAGAAGAGCCAGGACATTTGGAACCCATTACCAAAACCACTTGTGATAAAGAGGTTCCATAACCTCGTAAGACCTCAATTCAAAATACCCCCCACGTGTAAATCAAACGCAACTTGCTAGACAAGTTCTTGCGGTTGGAATTTGGGATTAAACTGCTAAGTGGCTCAGTCAGCGCTGGTTTGCAGAGGGATGGCAGTACAATGTTCCACAATCGCTGCTTTATAACTAAATTCAGCAGTTCTCTTTCAGAGTTTTCAAATTACAGCCCGTCATTCCCAAGGACGTTGAACAAAATAAAACATTTTTTTCACTGAAATCCCATTATTATTTTTTTGCCCACTAGTTATTTGGCTTGCCGAGACGACTGCTCAAGCTAGACGAGTCCCACGGGCTCTGTGGTCTGTTTTCCCACAGTGTAAGGGAGACTCTGTGACAAATAACAGGGACTATCCAATTCAAGGGCAACAGCTATTTAGAAGGATGCAGATCAAGGTTCACGTCTCTATTGAGAAAAGACAGCATTGCTGGACAGGAGAAGGTGACAGGCTTGGTCATTTTCCTAGCCACAAAAACTGCTCTTTCGGAGGAGTTCTACCTTATCAGCACCGGCATTTAAACTGTGGACACGTTCTATTACTGTTTGCAAACTAAATTAAACCTTATAGCTACATCTTCATTGTGGACAATGTTTTGCAACATATGTTTTAACGTTTTCGTTAAAAAGAGAATGACCGTAAAGCCAGGCGTCTATTATGCAGCTGACTGATTTGACAAATAGCAAAGCACTTGCTTGTTATTTTCTGCAGCTGACATTTTCTCCAGGACAAAACACTCGGGTTTGACTTTGCACCATTCAGAAACGATTGCCTCAGTCAGAACTTTGACTAGAGAGCCATTTTATAGCCGTGATTTGTCAACAAACCGCCCCCAGCTCTGCTGTCAACACACATTCTCCAACAAAGCAGAGGAGTATTTCAAAAAAAGGGATCTAATTTAAAACACCTTGTCAAAGGGAAAAAAACATTTGTTTCAACCAAATCGACCAGAAACGCACGAAAACACAATATTATGATGAAAAACAAACCCAAAAAAAAAAAAAAAAAACTAGATCTGTACGGAGATCTGTCAGGATCGGGTATGAGACAGTCCACAAAACAGAGCACAGGCTTCCCTAAGTCAAATATTCAAAACGAGGAAAATAACATGTTGCACTATGGGAATAAAGCTGAATCAGAGCATAGGCTTCCCTAACTCAAATATCCAAAATGAGGAAGATAACATGTTGCACCATGGGAATAAAGCTGAATTCCATTCCATGTTGCCATCATTAAAAAAAAAGAAGATATTTCATGATTGTTGGACTGGAAAGGGAATGTGTTAATCAAATTTTCTCATTTAAAGTGTATGTTATGACACATACATTCAGTGGCAGCTTATAGGCGCCATGGAAACGTAAACACATTTTACACTGAGAAGTATCAATTTATAGATCACAGGCATTAACTCTTAATGTGCAAAAGTATTTCGTTTTGATTGTATGTAGCAATGTAGATAATCTTGCCAACCCGTGAAAAGGCACAGTTTACGAAACGTTAAATAAAGCTAGACCCATAGACATTTATTTTTAAAAACTTGTATATCTTGTGTGTAAGAGTACACTAAATAGTTAGCCCTGGCCCAATATCTGCCATTTCCTGGAGAGATTAAAAGACTGTACTCTCTAAACAAATGCTTGCATTGTGTGAGTGCTTTAAACCAGAGACAACTGGGGCACTGTAAGCCTTGGAAATTTTAAAGAGCTGGCCTCCATCCGAGTTGGAATAGTTCTTTAGCCAGCTGTGGCACTTAACTGTACCGGACGGATGAACCTGAGTGGGGCTGCTTCGACAATACCATGTTCATGTGTAAATAATCTGGCCTGGCCTGGCCCACCCCACCCCACTCCTGACGCCCCTCGGGGTAACTCACCTAACGAGACTGTACTCCGGCTCAACTGATAAAAGGGAGAGATTTAGTTTGTGAGGCGACTCAGGATCTTTCTCATTCTTTTAATTCAAGGCTGGGTGTGGTTTTATTCAATCCCCAAACTAGTGTACATGGCTACTTTCCAACACATATGGATTTTTACTAACCAGCAGTTAAAAACACGCTTCACTAAATGCCTCTAACACGCTTCACTGAATGAGTAACAAGTAACTGGTGATAGTAATTACTCTCCCCTGTTATCCGATTTGGATTGTCCTTCTTCAACCTTTCAAGCAAAAATTGCATAAGGGTATTCCCTTTACTTTTCCCTTTAATGAACTTTACTGAAAATACTTGCAATTTAAAATTTGAAATATCATAACCCCAACTGCAAAGCTATTCATCTTTAGCTGTCAAATTGGATCTTATTAATCATTGATTAGTATGTGTTTATATTAGCGTTGAGCCTAACTGAGACCTGAATGTCTGATCTCCAAAGGTCAATTTATGTTTATGTTTTTGTTTTGAAATCTATTATGTGCATGATTTTACACCCATATAACCCCTATAACTTCAAATGCAAATGATGAATTATGCTAAATTGACTTAAAAATGATTAAAAACCAACATTTTAAAATGTTTCTAGATCTCTTGCCACTGACAAGGCCTTGTTACAGGGGATTTCAGTATCCTTTCCATGTTTTTAATGGACAACGGTTTTCTTAAAAGGGTTTAAACACTCAGTTTTGGCACAATCAGAATTGTAACCAATCCTATCAATTATCACAATCATACATCAGACCCAGTGATTTTGTTCTTGAAATTAAAAATGTAGTTGTTCTACCCTCGAACCCAATCTACCACTTTGCCAGTGTTTTTGAGGTTGCTGTCTAAATTCCACATTAAAAAAAACAAAAAAACATCTACTTGTGCCACAAGACATGTTTAGAACCAACTTAACACTCCCTACAGTTTATATTGTTACTGACACTCACACCCATCTAAGTTTTGACAATGCTTAAAAATACTAAAATAAATAAGTCAGACTTCCAACTGACATATTTTGAATAAGAATTGTATTAAAGAGGGGCCTATACAGATTTAAACATTGGGTCTTTACATTTATTTATTTATCCTCTAATAGTCTTATATATAAATATTTTTCATTTTTGTTGTTATGGTTAATTGACATATTCTGTAAGATCGTGCTACACTCAACATATAAAAATTCCCTGCAGAGCACTGTGGAACTCATGACAGAACACCATGCAGGAAGCTTCCATTACAATGGCAGATAAAAGAACGCTGTTAACTGGACAGTGGTTTAACAAAGAAAATTAAGTCCTCTGGGCCTTTCAAATTCAATTTTTAAGTTTATTTGAGTTCTTCAAATAAAACATTCTATCTTACTATTATAGATCGTTAACTTTTCCAATGAAAAATAACTCCTTAAACCCGAGCAACACAGATCTTTTGTTTTTTCCACCCCTCGGAGTATCTCTCGCCCCCTCTCTCTTTCTCACAATTCAAACACAACGTAGATTAAAAATGAATACTGGAAAAACCAAAAAAAGAAGGGTTCTTTACCAGCAACCTGAGCTGCCTCAGGGAGGGAGGTGAAAATTAGTGTCCAGCAGAGCGGTCATCTTTCCAGTGGTCAGCTGGGGATTGAAGGTGTGGAACAGGACACTAGGGCTAGGGAGGTCCACCGGAGACTCTGATTCTGCGTCAGTACACACATTGTTCTATTGTTCACACAGGGCACCCAACACCTCTTTAAACACAAGCGGGTCAGAAAACATCACCGTTACATCAGCACCAGTATTCCTTGGGGAAATAAGCCGATGATGGGTTTAATTACCATCAGAGGGCGCAAGGAAGCGCAAGATGGACATCTTTGATGGTAGTCCTTTTATGATTACCTAATGGTCTACATAAACGCAAGTAACAGGCAAATTAAGGCTTTGTGAAGTACTGAAATCATTCTCGCTTTCTCGCATTCTGAATTGTTTGATTGATTCTTTGATAAATTAGTTTTCCTTAACCACTTATTCAATTCAGGGTTCTGGTCACAAGAGGCAGGGTACACCTGTGGGTTGGGTGTCAACCCATCGCAGGACAGGAGACAGACCACTCAAATGTTGGTCTTGGGACCTTCGGAGGAAAACCTAGCCCCCGGCTGAAACCCACGCAAACACAGGGAGAATCTGAAAAGCCCCCATGGACAGTGAGCTGAGCTGGAGACCAACCCAGGACTCAGCACTTCCCCAGGTTTGATTTAATGACTCATTCCCCAGTTAGGCCAGGTGTAATTGTTTGCGAATCTTTACGAAACGTTTCACTGAGACTGAAATGAATTTTTCTGCCATTGTCCCTTCTCAACATCCTGGTCATTTTTCTCATCTATTGTACTGTATACTGAATGCAAAAATAATTAATTGACTTACGAGTATAGTCATATCTAAATTATTTATGAAATTTTACTTTCAATTAAAACTGACATACATTAAAATGTGTCTCTTTGAACGGAAGTAGAGTTTTTGGTTCAGTATGGAGGAAACCAAAATCAGCCTTGAAGGATTTCAGATGTGTCCTTTTTGCTCCTAGTTCAGGTGTATCCTAGAGCATTTAACTTGGGACACCTGTCACAGAAATCACTCATTCTGCCCTTAGCAACCAATTAAAGGTAAAAGACTCATTATACGGGATCGACCAAGACAGAACTATGTTCACCAACATTTATACCATTTGCACACCTGTCAACCAATCAGAAATGGCCATTTATACGAGCCATTGTACAATAGATAAATAGATCAACTTTAAATTTAAACTCCTCAGGAATGAGAAGTTTGTTGAAACACATATAAAAATGTTGTCTCACGAAAAGAATGTAAATGCACAAAGCCAGACCACTGCATTTAACTGCTTACCCATGACATCTTATATCGTTCTGCTGGATTTTACGAGCAGGGTCTATTTATAAAATGTTTCTTTTATAGGCTTTTAAAAGAGGGAAAGGGTCTGGCCCTTCCATGCTTTGCACAGACAGTAGAAAAAATTCTCACTCCGCCCTCCCCCCGCTGACATCTTCAGTAAACAGGAGGCTGTTTTCCATGAGGCCACAGAATATGGTTCTGATCTAGGTGCATTTCTTCCGGATGTACCAAAAATACACCATCCGTTGCAAAGCTAGCTTAAGTAGACGACTTTGAAGCATCTGGTCGGAAAATGAATGGATGTTTCCCCTGTTTTCCCCATAATGGGAAGGTGGACGCCTGGTGGCAGATAAGGTGAGCGTCTCCGCGCAGTACATTCAGTGAAAATGAACCGTTAAAGAACACTGGCGGTGCTCTGGCGGCACACTGAATCATGGGAACCGGCTTCTCTGGCGGCACACTGAATCATGGGAACCGGCTTCTCTGGCGGCACACTGAATCATGGGAACCGGCTTCTCTGGCGATGCACTGAATCATGGGAAACGGGCTCAGCCGTTCAGGGGCCCCCGACCGGTTGGTAAGGCCGCCTAAAGTAACGACGGTTCTTAGCAGCTTAACCCTTCCTGCCTTACTCGGCGGCTCACACACCAGAATAGCAGAAACAGAAGTAAGTGAGAAAAGACAGTGCACATATGTATGCTTGTTAAAAAAAGAACTGTGAACACTTGACCCTCCGAAAACTGCCATCAGCGGGACATTTGTTGTACAAATAGCTGATATCAGCAGCGAGGCAGGAAATTAGTAGCAGCACTAACATCAGCTCCACCTCCAGATCTAAGCACCAACAGAAATCCTCTGACATGAACCAGGACTTTGAGAGAGAGAGAGAGAGAGAGAGAGAGAGAAGCGTCGCAAACATCTCCCTGCAAGTTCATTTGTGTTCACCACAAATAGCCTCCAGCTTGAGAACTGCAGCCCACACAAGTGGCTTGTGTATCGACCAGACCAATGGGCGCAGCACACAGCCTGACCCGGTCCTGGTTGAGGAACACACTGGTCCTGAAACACACGTCAAATCGGGGAGCAACACCCGGCTTCCGCAGAGGCCAGCGATGCGCACCTCTTACGGCAGCAGAGGTCAAGCCGGGTCAGAACCGGGCTATGAAATCAAACCCATTTCTGGGGGCCTTCAGTGGCACCCACCCCAAATGTTGGAGGACCGCTTGAAGTATAGCAGGGCAGGACAACTGCCAACTCTTATTAACAGTAGGGAGCGGAGGAGTGGGGTTGGGTATGCTAAGCACCAGGCTGGGATGCGGAGTGACAGAGCCAGTCAACAGGCCAGAGCAATCAACACACCTGGGAAGAGGAAGAGAAAAGGTTAGGGGGGGCTCATGAATTTCTCTCAGATGGGCTGGATTGTGTCTACAGGGAGCAGTGAGCTGGTAGGTGCCAGAGACCTGTAGAACACTCTAATCCCACACGGCACTGGCTCCGGGGGCCTATTTCAGGACCTTGGTACAGGCCGAGAGGAGACTAAACTGCTGTACCGGCCATGGGGCTACTCCCCTATTCTCCAGAAATCAGGAAAATCCAGAACACAGAAATATACCTCTCTCGCACATTACACTACTCCAAAGTCAATTGACCTATAGGCCAATCATTTAAAATTACACACATTTATGTTTTTGAATGGCATAACACTAAGATAAGGTAAAAAACAGAGGCTGACAAATGTTCCACAGGAAAAATGTTTAATTGAATATACTCAGCAACTTTTAGCACAAGGGGATACATTAAGACATCAGTTAACTCAGATTCTTTAACTTCCATTCTGCATGTTAAATCTTGCAGGTCTATATTAATTGAAATCTCAGTAAATCTACAACTCTAGACAGCTGTCTTTGCAGATTTGCAGTGCATTATCGAGCATAAAACTAAGATGGAGAAGCCAGAGAAGTACTTTAGCTAAGGCCTGCCTGAGATATCTTCACTTATTTCTTGTCTGACATTTACACACTAAAATAAGTTATTGACTTTCGTGAAATTGTGAAATAAGGAATTCCTCACATATTTAACACAGAAAGGCGCTGCAGAGATAACATTTACAAATTATGAGAAGGCAGTCGTAATGACCCTAAATCAGAAAATAGACACAGAGTGTGACCGCAAAATTTAAATGATTGTCTTTATAAAAGTTTTCTGCATTAAATCTATCAATCAGCCCTTGTTTGTTAAGGAACCCTTGTCAATTTGTTTTTTACACTGACAGAGTTTGCCATCTTGTGGTCATAATATAATAGTGCACCAGAACTGTAAAATATACATTCATGATTTTGATTGTGAAGATATTCATCAAAATCGGGGAAATTTCTTTCTGAAATAACATTTTGCATAGTATATTTTGTAATTAGCAATGTTCTTGCCAACAGGTTGAAAAGTCGCAGAAAGACTACGTGTTCAAGTTTTATGCGATAAATACAATTATGCGGTAAAATACACCGATCATAAAATAAAAAATGCTGTACTGTGGTCACGCACAGAGACTTATGTTTCAGACCAGCGGTCAAAACCATGGCAACCATGCAATTCCCCTATTGCATTTAATAGCTTTTTTTCTTACATGACAAGAAGAAATAAAGCACAAAAAAGAAAATACTATTAAACTATAATACTATTAAAAGTTTCATTAAATGAAATAATCGGATTGTCAAAGCTTCGTTTTCGTTAACCTAAATTCTGATCCCTGCGCAGGGTTTGCGTGTTTTAGAGCGATCTCCCCGAACCTGCAGACACTGCCAAAATTTCACAATGCTTGCCATCTGACAGGTCTGCATGAATTCAGTATTGTAAGATGTTGTATCTCTTTGTACACTATGTTATGTAACCTATGGTAATATTTCTAAAAAATTAAAAAAATGGGATAATAATACAAGAGAAAACAAATATTTTAGGAATTTTTTCTTCTTTTTTCCAGTCCAAACCTTTCAATGGTAAAAACACCTCGATGAAAAACCAATGTTATTTATTTATTTATTTGAGTGTATAGAACACATGAGACAGTCTTACCAGACCTCAACGGAGTTGCCGTTAATTCTACTAAGAAGTATTAGAGGGACACCTAGTGTTGAAAAACGGGAGTTCATTTCAATCAAAAACACAAGTCAAGTCTATCAAAGAAAATAAATTTCAATGGTGTTTAATAAAAAAATAAATAATAATGAAACTGAACTTAATATAAACTATAGACTATATAAAGTATTTGTTCTGTACATTCTTGCTGAAAAGGACATATGGACAGATAAGTTACGCATAGCAGTATTATTTAATTTATTGCTCTAAGCAAAGAAAGAGAACTCCGCAACTGAACAAAACAAAACAAAAAAGCAGGCGAGTTCTCAGATTGTTCCAGGAATTATATTTAATTTACACAAGCCCAAAGTACCTACCAATGTTCAGTAATCCTCAAAAGAGAGTATATATGGGTCCCCGTTTTAAGAAAGAACATTATAAATATATTTACATTATTATCAATATATAGATTTTGTATTCATCTAGTCACATATAGGCTGGGACCAATCGAGAATTTTGGAAACCCGCTAATCTTACTGCAAAGGACTATTAAATTGAATTTTCTTTTAATTTTTTCTTCTCATAGAAATGAAACGGTTTTAAATACAGTTATGTACAGTGTGATTAGCGGATTTCCGTTTTGGTGGTTCCGTTTGACCAGATTAGTGAAAAATCTAAAGACTCAATCTATGCCACTGGCTTTTATAGTTTTAACAAACTTTCAGAATTTTCCTCAAATCATACCCATAAGGCAGATTAAGATGGGGGACTTTCAAATTCACATGAATGCAAATTAGTTATTAAAATTGCACTAAAGTCTGTTCTGGACTCTTTGAGC
>JAOVYW010065620.1:0-16818 GCA_025775045.1 Hiodon tergisus
TATATATAACGTGTCACTTCTGACAGGCGTTCCTGTTAGCCTCCTTGGTCTCTGCAACTGTGTGATGCTATTGTATTTCGAATCTGCACTGTAAGTCGTGCAAAAAAGAAAAACTCCTCATAATTCTGTATTTACACCTTTTAGGATTCAACTTAAGCAGACGCCTTTGTTCCACATTCGGATATTTATCTCTAATGCTATTAAGACCGCAGACATTATTATTCATATTGTTTTTGCTCACTTTGTTCAAAACAAGACATCCACGCCGTACACTGTCAATTGCATGTCCTACGGATACGATATTTTAATGGAAATTACAAAGTAAATACGCTTTTTAACAGACCACTGTTTTAAAAAGTCTAATAAGATAAATAAACGTGCAACATTTATTTTTGTTACAATTAAGATGTTGTGACGTCAATTTGCAACGACCTTATATATATATATATGTTTTTTTTTTAAGCCGTAAAATGTTAAGTGTTTTATAATTAAGGTTTTACGTGCAGATCCACAAATTGGTTTACCTATGCTATGCAGCGTGGACAATATTATTTTCGTTTTGAAAGAAAAACTAAGGGAACTTTTTTCCCCTAAACATGCATTGTTTCCTCGTCGCTTCTCTGAAACTCATCTTTGTTTCTGAAATCAGACTACCGCGATTAGGCCTATATCTAACATCTTACTGTTTGCAGAAAACGGTTGAAGTGTTGCCCAGAAAAAGACTTAGGTTATACCTTGTGTTTATGACATAATTCCGATTTTTTTTCAACCGTGGAAACGAGACATTTCCTCCGGGACATGGGTGGTGGGTGCTCCCGCCCTTAAGAGTAGCTGACGGCAACGACTGGGGGAGGAACTGCCTCGCGCACTCACGGTAAACTTAACAAATATAATTACATTTCAGGTGGAAAGTGGATTCATGTCTAAAACCTTTAAAAGATTCGAACTTGAGTACTGCAGATGGTGTTTGACATGATTTAAATTGTTTCGGGCTAGCTATGATATTGAAGCAATAAGCTACATGTCGTTTTTGTTAGAACTACACTTAGTCTCAGGTGTATTGCTTTGAAACTGGGATAGGTGAAACGGAGAACCTCTGATATTCCACCCTGATAAAAAAATATGGTACGAATCGAATTTAGGACCGTGCGTCTCTGCTTATTCGAGCTGGCAAGAGTACAGATCAAGGAATCAAAGCTAACAGTAACGGCACTCTCCGGTCCGGGCCTAACAGAGACTGCTGGGGCACTGAATGTTTCATTATATCTGCTGCTAACGTTTCTTCCCGCAGCAGCGCTCCAAAGTAAGCGAACAGCGTAAGCGTGGCTGAAATGCACAACCCCCATGTGACTGCTAGTGGCAGAGCAATATATTCCTGTGTGTTTCCTCCCCTCTATCCTTTAAATTTGCACGGATTATGTGTTTGAATGTTGCTAAACCCTTTATTAATCAAGCACTTTGTTTGCGGTGTTAGCATACACTTTCTGACGTGGCCCAAAGAGCGAGGTTTTACATAATTAAAACAGAGGAAATATTTTTTGTATGATAAATAAGCAAAGTGCAACAAATATTTTCTTAAGCGCCGCTGCCATGACAAACATGAACGCAGAATTTTTTTAAGTCAGCAGATAAAATGAAGTTGGGGGCGGATACAATTTGCCTACTAATCTTTCCGTTCAAATATACATGTAAATTCGCTGGTCGGAAATCTGTCATTCTACAGAGCTTGGCACAAGTTAAAACGATGCCGGGAGCCCTAGTATTAAATGCTTTGCCTATGAAAAAAAAGATATAATGCGTAATAGTAATCGTAGGTCTAGATGGTCTCTCTATAAAAGGTAAAATTACGACCACAATCATAATAACAGATATTCAAAGGTATTTAATCGAAGGTAGATATATTGTAAAACGAGGACTCTATTTTACGTTTTAATGACTTGCGTACTCGTCGCAGCAAAAATCCTCCAGAAACAGAAAGACGCGTTTTGTCAGGCAAGAAAACGATACCGTCCTGTGCCTTGGCAAAAGCGAGTTACTAAAAATGATTTAATTCAAGTGAAATACGGCTACAGTATGAGACCAAAAGTACGTATCCGGGACAGAGGTCTCATTCTTCCAGGGATGTGTATTTATATATCTTGTATCGTTATAGCGCCATGTCTATCCAGAAAAAATAGCATTTCTCAGTAGGCAATTAGAGCCGTTTTTGTTTGTGCCAGTGATGTTACGTCGAACACGCAGTTGTGACTACCGTGACTGGGCCACTGTTCTTAATCGTGATTTGCAGCTCAATGGGACTCTAAATCGTAACACATATCTATGCATATTAGGTCTTCTGACATGGTGTTGCGTGAATTTAGCACATTTCCAGTTAAGATGAGCGCAGTTGGTACAAACCAATACCTGTCTAACTTCTTTCCAGCACTTTGAGTCCATCCTGTCAGCCGAGAGCCAGGAGACACCTGTTCTGTATTAGAGGGCAATCGCAGCTGGGGAAACCTCCGCAGTGCTTGTCCGCGATCCCCCCCCGTCTTTTCGGCTTACACGTGCCCGCTCATCAGCGCTGGGGAGAGGGTGGCACTGGAAAACCAAGTGGAATGTTGGTTGTGTTGAAAATGCGAACATTAGATTGTAAGAGATTGGCAATGTTTAGGTGTGCTAAAGAGCATATATTCTCACAGGGATCGGGATTGTGACAGCTGTTCCTATTTTAAGTATTTGTCGGTGTTATATTTTTATATCTTATGATAGTAGTTTTTAAGCAGCTGATGAAATGTGTGTTTTACATATTCAGGAATTGCTTTGTAGTTTTTAAGCAGTATTGTTTTATTTGTGCCAGTTCTTTTTTCTTCTTCTTCATCTTCACAGTGAGTGTCAGTATCATAAAACTTATAATTGAGGAACTAACAGAGAAAGGTCGCCCTCTGCTGGTAAAGAAGTCGAACATTTCAATGGTGTATTTACACAAGCTTTCTCTTTAAATAGAGTTTTCAGAGAGAAAGCGAACAGCCGAAATTTCCCGCCCACAGGGTGTCCCATCTGCACGGCAAACTTTCTCTCGTCGAAGGTGTCATGACAGAGTTAAACGCGAGCTGGCGAGGTACCAGACCACTGTTATTGTTGTCTACCCTGAGAGATGTCGTTGACCCCTGAATCCTGCACCCTGCACGGCCAGCCGGCATTCTTTGGGAGCTAGTCAACTGGCCTTGTACTTAGGGTGTTACACATTCTATCACACACCGTGTCCGGTTACACAGACACCTTGTTTCCATAATCTAAACGGGGACAGAGAAGGGGTAAGAGGCAGGTCGTTACAGAATATCAACTTGGTCTGCAGGCTATCAACATACATTTCAATTGGGGGCTATTTAATTATCTTCTTCAATTATCTTCCCGTTTGATTGTTCTGGTTGTGACTCTCAACGTTTACTGAAGCTTCAGCACCAAGTTGTGATTAGGGGCTGTATGTATCAAACCACTTGGTCACAATTGCGAGAAATTCCTGAGAATTTTAGGGAACATTAATCCTACACATATTTATTAAGACTCTTTATCAGAACGAGCACTCCTTACTTGTCAGATATTTAAGCCACACCCCCGACATCCACTAACCTGGTTAGAAGTTACCATCAGATTTCGGCGATTATTCCAATCCCGACTAAATTACACTTCCCCATTATATTGAACCCACCTCTGCCAGGTAGTCCCGCAAAGAAGCCGGACGCGGATAATAAATTCAGCTATGAACGCAAAATACGCTCAAATTTAATGCAAACCAGTGCAGCCGGTAGCCCTTGTTGGTGCAGCGAATTTTGACGCCTTTTAGAACTACTTTCCATCGCAATGGGGACAGTGAGGAATCTGAGATATCTCTCAGTGCTCCCTTCTTATCACGGCTTGTCACTGTGAAACTGGCTTTGCGCTCATTATCTAACCGTACAAACATTATATTTGTATTTTTTAGAATTAATGCACAATGAAATAACGCATGGAACTGCACTTTGAAGCGCAATTGAAGTAGATTATTACATTTGAACCTATTTTCAATTAAATAAATCCTATTCAATGGATTCGTGGAATAGGATTCAGTCCATTTCAAAGACTACTAAAACTGCCATATGAAACATATCGAGATAACGAAGGTTCAACGAAGTACAATATTTTTAGCATTACGAATACATTATGCCACGTAATTACTAATTTGATTTCCGCGGTGACTGGTTGAAACTGTAGAATTTTGTCGAGAAACAACACGTCGTCATCACAAACTTTTATTTAAGGTACCTCACACTGTTGTAAACACTACCTTAGAACCACTCGTAAGAATAAATATTAAATTTCGCTGTAGGTAGATGTGAGCTATTTGATGACTGAGTTTTTCTGCCAGCTTATTGCGAAAACCTTTTTTTATCCCGAAACCCAACTTTCACGGGATTCTATTGAGTTTTTCTTAGCGTTTGATTCACACGGGCCCGGGTCTCCATTCGGCTCCAGTGAGAATTTCACGAGCAGAAAGATTTTTATTCAAATAACAATCGCTGGCATTTCAAACGAAAAAATAATAAAAAGTTATAGTCTAATAACTAGAAGAAAAAAAACCTTTTCATGGAAAAGTTTATAGCCAGATCTCTCAAAGTTATTGTTTTAAACTGCTACATAACAACAAAATGCCCTAAAAACCCGCCCCGACTTTACCATCTCTTTGAACGTCTTTTCAGAGAATTTCTGGACAACTTTAACGTCTTGAGACAGTTAATACATTCATCAAAAATGAATTATGTTAAAACCGAAAAGGACATTACAGAACACACAAACTGTAGCACAATAACAGTGCCTTACTGTATACACGAAGAAGCAAAAAAAAAAAAAAACTTTACAAATGACTAGCCCTGTCCAGCTGTCATCTGTCATATTAAGGCACGTCGTTGATCTCATCTGTAGCTTCTGTAATGTAAAATACTGAAACATTTATCCGCGATCGTAAAGAAAACGAGAAGACACTCTAATTTTATCGACAAAAAGGTGCAAATACAGGCCTACATTTATATTTTCTTAATAATATGAACAATTTTGCTTCGTCTCTTATAAAAGCCATTTACAATGTTGATAAATCGCATCAAATGAATTCCCACTGATTCATAAGCAGTCTTAAACATTCAACATTATCGTAAAATAAAGATTAAATGAAGCCGTATGAAATACTAAAGATTTCTGGTACGGTAAAATGGAAAATATTTAACCGCAGACTAATATTTTTCATAAATTACATTTCTTAGTTCCATGTTGGAATTAAGTTGCTGTTTCATTGCTTTCACTTTAAAATGAGTCACATGCTTTGGAGATTAATGGACGTAAAACTTCAAAACTGTTTTCCTTTGCCGTGTATCATTATGAGCTCATGAATCTGTCAGTGGTTCGCTCTATGAGCTCCGAGCTATAGCCAGCCATGCACGTCTAATTCACTGCTCGTATTTATCATTGAAACCTGGCCATTTGAGAACTAAAGCGACATAAAATTACATAGAAAATTGGGTGGGGGAATTATGTGTACCTTGTATTCGCGAGACGTATAACTGGTGCACGTGCTGGCGTGTAAAAAACCCCCAAAAAACTACTAAAATAAAATGGGTTGGCTTGACGGCTCTGGGAAGACTGTTTTAAACAGCTCTGGGTGTTTCCTCTGCAGGGCCAAAACTATATTATGTGTCAGGCAAAAGCTTTGACAAGCACCAGCGGTTGCCCTCCACGTTAAAATCCAGCTGTTTCCGCACACTGTGTAGGCTACCTGTTGGTCCTAAAGGTTAATTATTAACCTGTTAGCCTTTTACCAGCTAATAATGTAGTATTTTATTATAATATTTTCTAAATACTGGTAAAATGTTGGTTTAAAATATTGACTAAGTATACAGCTATTACTTGCGACACAGACCAATTCTCAGTTTGTGCAGATTCAGTGGCTGTGCTGTGTAGCTCATAGATTCACCAACAGACCTGTGTCTGACAAATGTTCATGACAAGGCTGCTTTCAAGACCATATTCCTAGTACAATGTTTCAAAGCTATGTCTTCTGTCATACACCTGGACCCCTGCGCATACTGGCTTAGTACTCACTTCTAAAATATATACGTTTTAGATTTGACAGGGTTTCTGTGTCCATGCCAGCTTTGATTGATTTAGGTTTGCTTCAGATTTTGAAACTGCACACTCACTGAAGCTCTGAATCTAGACGTGTGAATCCAAAAGTAATTTAAAAATGTATTCCAAAATTCAAAACATTAAATGGCAAAACCCTACTCGCACTGGGTTGGTATTATATGAAACCTCTCTTCTGGTCGAACCAAAATCTCCCACAGTATCAGTTGACTCACAGTGAAGACCCCCCTCCCCCCACCACACACACACACACACACACACACACACACATACATACAACACTGGATGAAATTGTCTCCTGTATTGTAATATATAGAAAGGACAAATCTTAGGTGGCTTGTGTAGGACCATACATTTTTTCTGGCATCCTTGAAGGTGCGTGTGTTCTTCAGCAAAAACAGCAGCCGCCCTTTTCCCTCTGAGGTGTTTACCCGAGGCTCCGGCCTGCCCGTTTGATGCCGCCCTACATGTCAAAGCCGTCTCCCACATCTGACGCAGTTCAAACAAACAGCGCCAGCGATTAGGCCGGAGGTGGGGGTGGTGGGGACGCTCTTGATGTCGGAGGCTTTGGGGTACATGGACAAACAGCGGTGCTGTGGGTGTCACCGGCGCGGCAGAGTCAATCCAGTGGCAGAGTCTCCTTCCCTGTGTCCCCGGGAGCATTGTCTGGCCACAGGCCAACTCCAGAGCTGAGCGGGGACCGGTTTACAAGACGGGAGGCGCTGCATGCGGTCCGGATTAAACCTAAACCACTCGGCTCCCCAGCCCTCCGCTCTCCCCGTTCCTCTCAGCGCACCTCCCAGCAGCAGCATGTGGCTGTGTTAAGTGCCTTTATATGTGCCGATGTAAGCGTGCATGCTCACGCAGACAGGTCTTTGCGTGTGTGTGTGAGTGTGTGTGTGTCTGTGTGAGTGTGTGTGTGTGTGTGTGTGTGCTTGTCTGTGTGAGTGTTTGTGTGTGTGCGTGTGCATGTGCGTCGTGTGTGCGTGTCTGTTTGTGTGTCTGTCTGTGTGTGTGCGTGTCTGTATGAGTGTTTGTGTGTGCGTGTGTGTGTGTGTGTGTGTGCGCGTGCGTGTACATGTGCGCCGTGTGTGTGCGTGTCTGTGTGTGTGCATGTGTCTGTGTGTGCGTGTCTGTGTGAGTGTTTGTGTGTGTGTGCGTGTCTGTATGAGTGTGTGTGTGTGCGTGTGCATGTGCGTGTCTGTGTTTGTGTTTGTGTATGTATATGTGTGTGTGTAGCTAGCCCCACAGCTGCTGGACATGGCATTACCCAGAGAGTGCGGGAAAGAGCGTTGGCTCTCTGTTACCCGGGGAGCGCTTCACTGAAAATGTTCTGCTAGTCTAGCAGTTTTCAGAGCCACCATCACTGCCAATCACCAGAGCCATGAAAAAATCTTGAAACCCATTAACAACCAAATAAATCTGCCTCCTCTGAATAAAGACACGATCAAGAGAAACTCCATTAGCCACAAGTTAATGCATGTTTTTTGAGTGATGCCCATTTTAAACCGTTGCTAATGAACGCTGCATGCTTTCTGTACCCCTTCACTTTTTAAAACCTTCTTCAACGTTAAGCCGTCCTCCAAGAAAGACATTTTTAATTTGTTTGGATTCCAGGGAACAGGAGGGATGTTATATCTATATTTAACTAGAAAGTGTTTCTTCTTGGACATGCGGGCCGAAGCGAATGTGTTTTTTCAGGTGCTTTAACTTTGGAGACGGGCTGGCCGCAGTGTTGGAGGTTCGGCCATGAGGTAGTTTTCTTGAGCCCAGAGCGACGTGTGCCTGCAGGCTGTGAACAGGGGCGGATCAGAATAGATCATTTCAAGCCTTGTTTGCGTCACCACCGTGAAGAGCAGGACAGATGGGAACCCCCCCCCCCACATGAAGAGCAGGGTGATGCACCCCCTTCTCAGGCATCTCAGACATATTTCACTGCAGTCAGACATATATTATACTGCCAAAATACAGGGTTAAAGAAGTTTTTTTTCCATCATCTTTAACCTTAGTCAAAGTAAACTCTTCAACCACTTAGCCATGAGCACAAATGTTCATAGAGTTAATAATTTGTATGATTTAAATAAATATATAAATACTTTCATTGAGCCTGACACTGTCATTTGCACGAGGGCTAATTAACATTTAGCTGTTAGGATCGATGAGGAGATAACTGAAGACGCATCTTTTTAAATGGTCTAGCTTATTAGCTCTAGTGGCATACCCTTTGTGCTAACAAACCAGCCAAACAGACGGTATCAGATCTCACTAATTACACAAGAACTAAAATCTTAATGATACTGGCACTTATTTGACGTTATTCATCCATTCACTCGTTCGTACGCAACGATAAACAGTTTGGTTCCGCATATACATTGGGGTGGCCATGCGACGCCCTAATTTCATACCCTAATCATACCCTAATTTTCTCTGACCATGCTTTTAATGTTCTTTCCCCTTTGGCATCCCTGTAATATCTCCTATATACGGCCGCTCTGATATAACGTATCCAGTTTGTAAGTGTGTGGTCCGCATGGGATGACACGCGGATGGGTGTGAAAGTCCAAGAAATGTAAAAAAATTTGATTTTGTGGACGTTGACTATAATGTGACATTCTCCAAAAATAATGTGAAAAATATAAGACTTTTTATTCAATACTCATATTTAACATTTGACTTTAAACAAACGTGCGACCGCTGTACAAACACCAGTGCTATCTAACCCTGAGGCCTTCAACCAAAGTAAATATTTCCATCACAGAGCTTGACTGACACAAAAAAAAAAGCAGGCATTCTGTTGCTGTTGTCTTTCTAGGTGCCTCAATATTGTTTTCTTTTTGACTGCATGGAGGAGATGTGAAAATAAACTGGATGTGATACAGTGAGCACTCAGAGGGACCATTGCACGACTAGTGAGACTGGCCTGTGAAACGTCAGCTGGCCTCTCAACTTTAGAGAGGGGGAGAGTGACGGGGAGAGAAGGCAAAGAGGAACGGGCTGAGGAGTTTTGGCAGGGAGGCCCGGAGAGATAGGGAGCAACAAGCAGATTGGACGACTGATCGCAACGTAGCATCTCGGGGCTAACAGAAAGCCGCTGTGAGCAGAGACAAAGCGACTGGATGCGCAGTGATGTTAAACTGCAGTCAGTCTGCAGAGGCAGACTGAGTGTTATTCATTTACTATCGGGGGACAAGATAAGGAGTGGGGGGTTTTTTTTTTCACCATCCACCGTCTCCAAACTTTCAGAGGAAGACAAAGCTGAAAGGCAGAGTGGAGGAAATGGGTGAGAGAGAGCGAGAGAGAGCGCTAGTGTTTGTACAGCTGAACACAAGCTGAAGAAGTGCAGGCCTCTCTCCTACACTCCATTAGCCTCTACACTCCACGCCGCGCTGCACTCAACACATAAACAGTCTCTGGAAAAGCTCTGAAATGTGTGAAGGGACGGGAGATGTCTCCAGCAAGAACAATAAGTGCCTATTCGCAGACGCACAATAGCCACAAATTGCTTTGAAAGGGCTGGCATGGACCACTGTGACGGCCTACACCCCGCACTGCCCCCGGTGGCCCCTCTGGGAGCCAGTATTTCCTTAAAGAGGGAGAAAACCAATCAAGTGCTTTGTTTGGTTTCATGATCCATCCATTTATACATGGAGAGGTTTTCTGAAGATATTATGGCAAGGTATTTAATCAGTATGTCATTCTGTTGTATTATATTAAAAACAGAATTAAGCAATCATTACTTTCCTGTTATTTTATTAAATGTATTTGCTATCAAAATTAGCAAACATTATACACTCGTGATTAAAAATGAATAAAACAAAACTCAAAATAAGAACATTGGGCAATTGTAGCTTACTCGTTGAAACCTGAATGATCACATGTAAGCCTTGCTCTGTGACAGAGCTGTGGAATCGATACGTTCTCCTTGTTGGAATTACTTCTCCAAGCTCGAATGAAGGCCAATGGCTGGAACCGAGAGGGGCCACACAGCGAATGATGGCTGACCGTGGAGAAGTCAATTGGCCGTGGGTCTAACAAAACAAATGTGCCCGAGGACGCAGGGAGCAGGCGAGACAGAGGAAGAGGGAGAGAGAGAGAGAGAGAGAGAAAAACTGGGCCGCGTTTCATCCTGAAAACACATCTTCTGGCTGAGCCTCGCCATGGAAACCAACACTTTCCCGCTGACAATGGAGCCCGAGCAAGCTAAAAATGTGTACAGCACGTACATGGGGACGGGACGCACAACACGGACACACAGGTACGCACAGCACACAGGTACGCACAGGACACAGGTACGCACAGAACACAGGAACGCACAGAACATAGGAACCCACAGGACACAGGTACGCACCGGACACAGGTACGCACAGGACACAGGAACGCACAGGACACAGGAACGCACCGAACACAGGACACAGGAACCCACAGAACACAGGACACAGGTACGCACAGGACACAGGAACACACAGGACACAGGAACCCACAGAACACAGGACACAGGTATACACCGGACACAGGTACGCACCGGACACAGGTACGCACAGGACACAGGAACGCACAGAACACCGGACACAGGTACGCACCGGACACGGGTACGCACAGGACACAGGAACGCACAGGACACAGGACACAGGTACGCACAGAACACAGGTACGCACAGGACACAGGTACGCACCGGACACAGGCACGCACAGGACACAGGAACGCACAGAACACAGGACACAGGAACCCACAGGACACAGGAACACACAGAACACAGGAACGCACAGAACACAGGTACGCTCAGGACACAGGAACGCACAGGACACAGGAACACACAGAACACAGGACACAGGAACCCACAGAACACAGGACACAGGTACGCACAGAACACAGGACACAGGAACCCACAGAACACAGGACACAGGTACGCACCGGACACAGGTACGCACAGGACACAGGAACGCACAGGACACAGGAACCCACAGAACACAGGTATGCACCGGACACAGGTACGCACAGGACACAGGAATGGTTCGTCAGATATATGGTTTATCTGAGAACTGGAACTGTTTTAAGTGGGTGTGGCTGACTGGGACCTCGGCATGTACATCAGTCTGTTTAACATGTTAGGGCTGTGAACGTTGATCACAAGATGGCGTCTTTAGGTGGCTCTTCATCCTCCATTCTACCTATCCAGGAGGGAGCCATCGCTCCATGGAAGGAAGCGCTCCGTCTGGCAGAACTGAATTTCTCCAGTCAATTCAGACTGTCTCTCACTCCCCCTGTCTACTTCTTTCACACTCACTCTTACTCCCGTTCCCTCTACTCTGCCTGACCTCCTACTGTCTCTCACCATTTCACTCCCTCTCTCCCTCTCCCGCGCTCTCCCCCTTTCCCCAAAACAGCCAGATGCGTTCCCCGCCTTGAGGGTCAAGTGATGTGAAGGAACAGATAATTGCACAGCCTCTGGGAGAGACTAAACACACACGACGGGGAATGTCATTGTTTTGCATTTCTGCGCTGGGGTTTTACGGACCCAGTCGCACCAGGCTGGCTCTCAGCTGCTGTCGGATCTCTGATCGCTGAACTGGATTCCAGTTGTTTGCGGCGAGCGGCTGTTTCTGCCTGCCTGGAGGCCAGAGTCCTGTGAAACGTGAATTGAGCCCGGGCCGCCTGGGGAAAGCTACACAAATTTGTCACAAAGCATGCAGCTACACCAATCCTTCTGGGACCTTGAGAGAGAGATGTTACTAAGTCAGCTAACCCATCTCCAGTCTACCGACCCTCGGCTGTTAGGAAACGAGCCTGTGGCACGCTGGGGTATGTTCAGGTACCAGCAGATATCCGACAAGGTAAGCTGGATATGCAGTTTAGGGCCTTCATTTTGTTTAATCACAAATGTATTAAATTAATAAATGAACCAAGACAAACATTTCAGCCCTATGTAGACAAAATGATCCGCATAGGAAGAAAAAGCATTAAAAAGCTGAAATGCAGGAATAACCCACACGCTTCGCCACAAGAAGAGCAATAAAGATGCAGACTTTCCCATCTTCCAACCAAAGAAAAATATATAAAACAAAAAACCTAGCCCTGCTGTGTCCCTTTTAGTGTGTATGTCCGGTACATCAGAAAAAGGCCCGGGCAGCGGATGTCCCTCAGGACGGATGGTTGGTCCTGGGGGTATTTCACAAAACGGGACAAGCGGGTTAGCTTCTTTGATAGCCGGGTTGGCAACCAATCCGATGAACCTGCTCTCGCAGGATAACTATACTCTTAACGCTGAACTGAATGCAATCTTGTTTAAGAATAGAACTCTTACATCTGTATATTGATATTTAATGGTTTAAATGGATATTCAGAATTGTGTTAGCTACGTTATTTCCTGCCTTTTGGTTTTATTATTAACATTACTGATGGGGTGAACTGAATTATCTTCTACCACTATTGCTTTTGCTGTGGAAACTGTTTTTCTCTTCCCTGTGAATATAGTCTCGTATCAATGCAATTCACCTCAATTACTCATCTCTGTACTACCTCAGAAAAGCCCATTGCTTGTTTCCTTATTGTGCAGCCATCACTATAGTTACAATCACCATAGTCACTTGCCACCACTGCCTCGTGAAGAACTACTCGTGAAGATGTCCTGATTGTCTAAACCTGGCTTGATTTAGCCGGATATGTTAAACCAGAAGCTGCCGTCAAGGCTAACTCAAGCTTGCTTGGTGAAATACCGTCCCCAGGCCTGCCTGTTGGCGTGGCCGCTCGGGCTTCATGACACTCTTGGGTCACATGAAAACAACATGAACTTCCTTTCCCATGAAACCCCGGGGTTATGTTTCAGAACACTAATCGATAATCGATGCCTCGTGTCCCTGTGACGTTCAGAGCACACAAACTGCTACCTTTCGAGGAAGGTACTTCACCTGAATTGGTTCAGCAAATATCCAGCTGTACAATGGATCGACGTTAAACCTGTAATTTATGTAGAATACCCTGCTTTGAGGGCAAATGGTGTAAGGTAATAAAGGATGAAATTGAGACTTTCTGATAAAAACCAACAGCAGCACCAAAAGATGTAAAGAGACAAAATGAAGTATACCGACAGAAAATAAATAGTTTCGACCAACCTGGGGTCAATGAGTATCCCAAAGGTTCTGTGAATTTATTTATATTTGTATATTATTTTCTGTGGTAAGGTATCTTACGTAAACATATTTCTCAGAGGAGAAACCACAAACTGAAGCCTTATATTTTTAGCTTGGCTGGATTCTGTTATTTTTAGGTTCTCTTGAATTGCAGAAAGTTATTGCTTTAAAAAGAAAGCAGATTAATGAACAGCAAAAATTCTTAAGGGGAAACAAAATCAACACAATTTGAGGGGCAAAACAGAGCTGTGATTTATCGCGGCTTCCGTGATTTGGTGGAGAGAGAACCACACGTTTTGCCGAGGAGTCTGGTGTGAGTGTGCGAGCACTTCATTTATCTGGGGAGTCCCGGGAGAACCCCACCACTGGCAACGAGGAGCAGGGATCACTCAACACCTAGGGCCCGGAGCTGTCTGCTTCCCTGGTGGCTGATGGGTTAAAAAAGAAAAAAGAAAAAAAAGTTTCTTGGTGGCTCGTTCTTTTCTTATTCAGCGGAGGGAGTGACTGAGTAAAAAACACTAAGTGCTTTGCTCTCAGTTTTCACTGCTTTTTTTTTTAACTGCACGTCACTTTTGTTTACTTTAAATATAAAATATACTGTGTTGTGTAAGTAGTCAAAACGTGAACCGACCTACAATTTGTTATTAAAGGCTAAGGTCTGATTTGAATTACTCCCTGTAGTTACTGCTCACATGGGGTAGTATTACCACAACCTTACTGATTAGTCATCAGAGTTTCAAAAATTTAAACAGATTTTAATTTCGATCTTAGGGCCAGTGAGGTAGGCCTACTCTTTGGCCCATGTAATGAGGTACATTAGAGCATGAAATGGCCCAAACAGGTCACATAACAGCTGGAACTCACAACAGTGCTCAGTTACTTTCATGGTGGTGGATGATTGACAGCCCGTTGGGACCATCCCCCGTGGTTAAATGAAACATGTCTCCCTGTAATGGAGAAGCCTGACAGAACCTGTAACACATCCCCCTGTGACATCTCTAGGCCTGGAGTACGAGCAACAAAAGGGTGTCCCTTTAAGGAATAGAGGGTGGAGGTGCTATTGTTTAAACTTGGTGAAATATTCATGTCTTTACTCCAAACATACCCGTTTATCCATTTTACTAAATTCCTGTTGTTAATTTTGCAGATTGTTTTTTAACAGTCGTTGTCTCTGTGTGTGGTTTTTTTTTTTTTAAACAGCAACAAATGAAAAGCCCCTGAAATGTGTGGTTTAAAAAGTAACGTTTTCTTCCAAGTTATCTTGGCTAGCTACAGTGCCCATTTCTAATCATCCACCCATTACTGGAAACTAGCATAATTCTTTCAGGCGTTGTTTTTGGAGTCACGTCCGTCTTCGTGTGAAGCCACCAAGCGATGAATCGACGGCACCGAAGTGCTGCTTGGGCACTTAATCCCGCGGGGACGCTAACTCCCGCGGGGACGCTAACTCCCACGGTGACGCTAACTCCCACGGTGACGCTAACCCGGGTCTCTACGTCTTTGTTTGAGTTCCCTGCGAGTTACAAATGGTCAGTCTAGACGTACAGCTGTGCGTGCGCTGCAGCTGGTACTGGGTGACGGAAGCGACAGAGAGAGACAGAGGGAGATAAAGACTGCTGGATGTACAGGCAGGGAGAGGTGCACACGGTGCAAGGGCAGGGCGGAGGAGACAGGCGCAGACAGTGTTGTGGCCCACACCTATGGTACTGACACACATACAGTGCTGCGGTACACCAGTGACTGACTCTGATTGGCTCCCAGTCAACACAACACGCTAGCAGAATGTCTGAAAAATATTCCGTCCCACTGGGTCAGCTCATTAACTTACCGTTTCCCAGAAGAAGTTGAAATGTTTTTTGTTTTTTTAAACAATTTATTTACACTTCATCTTCATCTAACAAAGAGGCAGCGAGGCCGAAAGCGCAACTGTTTGTATCCCAGCACTGGCAGGGGGAAGATGACACACACGCACAAACACTTTACACCAGTTACAGCCCTCGAAAGGGAAAAGACAGCAGCACATGTGCTAGTCCTCAGGATCCCGCCAAGTTCTTCCCCACTGAACCCTTGGCAGAGAGGGGAGAAAAAATTGTTCAACCTTCATGTGCGATGCGTCGCTGCACAGAGAAAAAGAAAGTGATTTAAAAAGCAATGAGGAGTGACGGTCGGAGAGATAAATGAGATGCTTGGCTGGGAGCCGCAGTTAGACTGCATTCGCTGCTTTAGGACCACACAGCGCTTACACTCTCCACTGGCCGCCCGATGATTAAGTGAGACGTAGTGTATTTTCATATGGGGTCTGTAAAGGGACAAACAGGGAAAGTTTAAAAATAAAATACAATCTGGTGCAGAGAGACATTTTGCTGGCAATAAATTTGAAGGAACCCCCCCCCCCACACACACACACACAGTGGCCACAGTACGTTCTCTGCTCGCCAGACATATACTACAATGCCAAAAGTATGTGGACACCTGTTTGTCGGACAGCTTCCAAAATCATGGCCACCCTTCTGTTTTTGTTTTTTTGTTTGTTTGAGAATGGAGGTTGCTGACACTCCACCACCTCCTATGTAAATCAATATAGATAATCAGCGGCACCTGTGACTTGACGGTTGCTCTGATTGGGTGGGTGCTCCTTTTCATAGCGACCATCGATCAGTGTGAATGCAAGGCTCCTGCGCAGGTTCTTCACCTGACACCTGACAACACCCCTGTCTGCCGCCAAGGATGGAGGCTTCCTGGGAATCTGGCCCTGGTGGTGCTTGTTTGAAAGAGGAAAAGCCAGAAACGCAATTTCTTCTTTTTAAGATATCACTCATACCCATAGTGATGGTCTGCCTGGTGCGTGGAGACAAAAGCCAGCCAGACAGAATCTTGAGGCTCTTCTGTCTCTGTGCTGTTTCACACCGCAGAGTAGCCTATGAGTTTCTATCATCTAAAACGGGCAGGTTGCCAATCCTGCAAGGGTGCCCAAGAACAAAGTATTAAGCTTACCTTGCTGTGCTAACGGTTAAAAAAAGCATTTGCTTTTAAGTCACCTGTACAGGAGAGGAGGGTTTACTAAGCCAATAAATTATATTAAAATCTGGTTTTGCAAAGTGTGACTGACCATGAGTTCCCGCTAGGACAGTTTTCTGACACTGGAAACACCAAACAACAAAAAGGCGACTCTGATAAGAGCCCTGTGCAACAGGCAGCTGAGTGCCGGTGTAACAGCTGGGTGCCGGTGTAACAGCTGAGTGCCGGTGTAACAGCTGAGTGCCGGTGTAACAGCTGGGTGCCGGTGTAACAGCTGAGTGCCGGTGTAACAGCTGAGTGCTGGTGTAACAGCTAGGCACCGGTGTAACAGCTGAGTGCTGGTGTAACAGCTAGGCACCGGTGTAACAGCTGAGTGCCGGTGTAACAGCTAGGCACCGGTGTAACAGTTGAGTGCCGGTGTAACAGCTGGGTGCCGGTGTAATAGCTGAGTGCTGGTGTAACAGCTAGGCACCGGTGTAACAGCTGAGTGCTGGTGTAACAGCTAGGCACCGGTGTAACA
>JAOVYW010065642.1:5570-15856 GCA_025775045.1 Hiodon tergisus
CGCCCGAGGGCAGACTGAGCCCTGTGAGCTGGAGCTCGCCCGAGGGCAGACTGAGCCCTGTGAGCTGGAGCTCGCCCGAGGGCAGACTGAGCCCTGTGAGCTGGAGCTCGCCCAAGCACAGACTGAGCCCTGTGAGCTGGAGCTCGCCTGAGCGCAGACTGAGCCCTGTGAGCTGGCGCTCGCCAGTTCAAATCCAGCTGATGTCATTAGCCGATTGTGAGCAGGGAAGCACAACAGTAGCCTCACCAGATTGGGCGGACAGAAGCAGCAGGGCATCTCCTGGCTGGTTGCTAACCAGTGCCTCTTGAACCTCCTGAAAGTGTGGGCTACTTAGCCTGCAGAGCGTAAAACGCCAGGCCGCCCGGCAGCAACTGGATCAGGGAGCTCAGGGCTTTCTACTCCCACACCGTGTGGGGGCAGAATTCAGAGCAATGCCTTAACGCAAGACTTAAATACTACCCATGATTCTTTACTTTTCATTTCAGAATGTAGTAATGTGCAAACACAATGTTCAAATCAAATAAATGTGTGCCTGTGTATGATACCCACATCGCCAACTCTTGTCAGACATTCAACTACATGTATACCAAATCTGTTATTCAATCATGCCCCCAAGCATCGTAAAAATTTATGAAAAAAAGAACTTAATGGGCTTCACTGCTACACATTTAAAAAAAATGTTTTTCAATTTTACTAAAAAACCTTCAAATTTCAGTCAGCTTTCATATAGGCCTACATCCTTACATGTGTGTATACATACACATACATTTATATATATATATATATATATATACAGACACACACACACACATATACACACACACACACACACACACACAAAGTACTTGGGGTATTTTGGTCACAATAAAGAATATAAAATTTCACTTTGTTAAATGCAAAAATCTGAAAAAAGCAAAATTTCAATTTGTTTTTATAATGCTAAATAAAATTATTTGACACGTAGAAATTAACTAATCTGTTTGCACTTTCGTTTCCGTAATTGTTCTTTCCCCCACTTCAGACAACAATTCTACAATCAATGCTACAATCAAATCTGATTCTAGGTGGGGATAATTCCTTCCGCCATTCAGACGATTCGCTCCCCACACCCAGCACAAATATTTCAATATTTATAAGAATGTCACATCTGAAATAGAACCAGTAAAAATAACGACACGCCAAACATATACATAAGTGAATCGTTAGGCGATAACTGTTCCTTTACCTGGCACAGAGACTAAAGTAGGTGGTGGTTGCTTTCCGTCTTCTTTTTGTAACCTTCATTTGGGACTTTACGGTGCGGCACAAAACCTCAGTAAGTGGACGACTGCAGCAGGGTGAACGCTTCCCCAGTAGAACAAAAGCGAAAATCCTTTAACTGCGCGAATCACATATTTTCCCGTATTTAAGCTCAGCTACTACTATAACTTTCGACATTTCAAACGCTCTTCCGATATAAGCAGTCAAACGCCGCAATTTTCAGGACAGGTGCAGCGAGGTAGCATAGAAGATAGCTACATTTTTGCCTGAGATTCTGCAAGACCGTAGATGGCTATGTAGCCACTGTACTGACTATACTTCTATAATATATTTACCTTATTAAAACTATACTGACGATACACGTCTTTATATATATTCAACTTACAAGAACGTAGTATACGGAATTAATAGATGTATAATATTAAATAAATGTTTAGAAATAACCGGTGTATATTTTCCCAAAGCTAAAGCGTTGCATATTTAAAATTTTCATCAAATGCATTGCTGTTCTTTCAAGGTACACTAAACAAACGTTTGCCGATTTAAATACATTTTGTACGCTATTTAATGCTATTAAACTATTACGGTATGGATGGTTAATTCTTAAATTCCATTTACAATAAAATTATATACAGATATATTTAATTTCTTTAACTTGGCCACATGAAATACCTAGCTAGCTCGGAAGCTATTTCTTTCATATTTAAACAAATTTAAATCGATAACCTTTGCCATTTTGAATAGGTAACAGACAACCACTTTAATCGAACCGCCGTTATTTTTAACCTATTTAATATCAAATGGAAACCTGCCCAAACCGTCCTTCCTTGCTCCTCCGTTACATCTTTTTGTCCGCACTGCAGCTCAATTTCCAGCTCTTCAGACTCCGACTGTCCTGCTACTTTCTCGCGACAGGCGGCGCAAGAGGACATTTGTTACCCACGAAACAACCTCCACCCAAACCCAGTTGGACCCTCCTTTTAACGAGTTATAGACTAATAAACAGCCTTGCGGGCTCCTCCCACCCATCAAAATCGGCATAGATCATCAACTATTGGAGCAGGTTTCAGGCACTCGAAATCAGAAAAAAACCATCAGCCGGCGATAGGCAAGTACGGCACTTTGGGATGTGTGGTTCCGCACTTGCCAAACCAAGCCAGTAGAACTCGATCTGATTCACTCACAAAGACTACAACTCCCAGCACAGATGGAAGACGGGAGTCATAGCCTGCATTGTGGTGCACCTATGTCTATTAAATATTAACAATATTTTACGAGAGTGACATTCATTAATGTGTTAGTTTTTGTTTACATTTGACAAATGAAAGATATTATTTATTATATTTTTCAGTATATTGCTATGCTTTAATGAAATATAACATACTACTGTAATAGCAAGGTGCTTCCGATGGGCGTTTGCTGGTAATCTCAGCTAGCTACTGTATAGCAATAACACTGACATGGTGCCAATTCACAAGCCGTTCGGTAAAATTGCTCAAATTGTAAACATTTCATCTTCAAGAAGGAGAAGTTTGAAAATAAAAACAACAATCCTGACCTGTTCTTTTGCCACCGTATTAAGATCTCAGTTTCGGTAGCTTTGATGAGGCGCATTATTTCGTTTGCAGGGTCATTGCAGGTTTTTTTCTCCTTTGCTGTTGCACCATTTTCCACCCTCCTCGCTCTCCTCCTCTCCTCCTGAATCAGCATCACTAGGATGCTCCCACAATGCACGGCGACGCTGTGCGACTACGGATGTTTGTTGCGTAGCAACTTGAGTGAAACTGGTCTTCTTCAATAGATATGTTTTAATTTGGTTCTTATTGAAATATTATGAAATAATTTTATCTAATTTTTAATGTTAAAACAATTTTCCCAATGTTAATTAATTAATAAATAGATAATACATAGTTGACGATTACAAATTGGTGAGTAAACGGGGGAAAAATGATTGCGGATTCCAAAAAAAACATACTAAATAAATTTCGAACCACAGAACATACAAGCGAAGTTCTTTCGAAAACGGTTACTAAAGAAAGTACCAAAAATAACCATAACAATTGTTATTTCTAAGATCTAACTAATTTGATAAAGTGTAGTCTACAATCTCCCAATAATATATTGATTATTTATATCTATTAATATCGCCTAAAATAAAAATTGGAGGATGAAAATATAGCGTTCATGCTATTAATTATTTTAAAAGACAATGAGTGTCACGCGGTGCGGCGCACCAGAGCAGGGATTAACCCAAGCGCAGCTCCCTCGCGGACCAAGTCCTGGCCTGACACGGCAAGGAGACTTAGTCGAAGTCCAAACTAAACATGATCATTAATAACACGTGTAAACAGGTACATGAAGGAAGAAAATAAAATAACAATGACTCCCAACGACAAAACCTTTGTGACAGGGTTATAAGGAAAAGAAAAAACAAGTGGGTAGGTGCAGGGCGAATTAAAACAAAGAATGAACGAAACATGAGTTAGTGGAATAGTTAATTCGTTAATTGATTTATTCGTTGACTGAAAAACATGGACAGAGTAAAAGAAGAGATGAAGGTGAACCATGACAAGGCATTCACGAGACAAGGCATTCAACTAAAATAACTAGAGGTTAAGAACATGGGCTCAAACAACAATGACAGGGAAACTAGTAAGGACTACAGAGACTAATGCATGCTAAACTATGCAGTAATGACAGGGAAATGTATGCTACAGTTAAAAAAATTTAATGTCCATGAAAGTGTCTGTATCTCCCCTGATGTCCCACAAGGACTGGGACTTGTGAAGCTGAAGGCCTAAGGCCAGGGATTATCCAGATACTCTTCCTTTGCATGGTGCTCCAGGCTGAGATCGGGCTTAAGTGCCGACAGTGCCCAGCAGACAGTGTAAGCTGGGAGGCCTGCCATCAGCCTCTCGTGGTCACGTGTCATGACAGGCTGGCCAACTCAGACGCAGTAAAAAAGCATGAACAGAGTATTAAGCAGTACATTCTTCCTCAGATCAATGAATAAACATATCTGTTAAGTGGCAAGTTAAATTCTGTGAACTGCCCTTCTTTCACTGTGCCAAGTGATTCTGAATTATTTATTGGACTGAGGTGTAGCTTCTGTCATCCTTTACAAATGAATTAAATAATGAGCTGTGATTAAACAATGAAAAAATTGACTGGGAACATTGCATCAATTACTTGTTTTGTATGCAGCCATATATAAGGCTGTTTAGGGTTTTACAAAACAAGATTATCCAGCTTCAAGTTCAGCACATTGCTCATGGGTTTAAAAAAAGCAGGTCGCTTCAACCTAGCGATCAAGTTTTCTTGAGAGCTCACCTGAAAGTCACATTCAACACCAGAGAGGACTATCCCAACAACCCCTGCTGCTGCAGGATCGGCTAAAGATGGCTCCACTCAGCGCAGAAGGCCGAGTTTACTTTTATCCTATGTAAGGGTTGGTAGCAAGGTCGTATCCTCAGCCATAGAGATTTGAATATTTGGTCATATGACCTAGAGCATCTGTCTATGTGGTTGGGGCTCAAGTAACCGCGGCTGTTTTGATTCTAAAGACTAAACACTGACCCATGTGACCCTGTCTTGTATTTTTGTCCTTGTCACACATTTCTATTTAGAGCCTCACAGCTGGTTGCAGCTTCCTGGATATTTTATGTTTGTTTTGTACCCTACACCTTTGCATCTTCTTTTATAGTTAATATTTCAAAAATACTCATAATTCCAATATAGTAATTAAAAGGTTAACTAGATGGATTTTAAAAATCTCCCATGTATAACTTTGTTGTTTGCAATAAATCACCCTCTATTATATAAGCCTCTCTCCCGGACAAAAATTCTGTTAAAATAGAGCCGGCATCATGTCCTCTATGAGGAATGCCCATCAATGGCATTTTCAACTGATCAAGGTTACAGCTTATATTTGGTTATTTTCAGCAATCATACAACAATCCAACCATTAAAGAAAATGTATGTTGACCCAGTAAGCAATAGAGTTAAACTTTTTATATATGAATCATTTAAAGTTAAACTATCTTATATATGAATCATTTAGAGAAGAAATCAGTGGGGTGGGGTGTGACACATGGCCATAAGCTTGGATATGTAATATTTGGACGCTAGAGGTCACTTATTCCCCAAATCTTAAGGGTGCAACATCAGTATGCATCAAAACACTTATTGCTATGTTACTTCCATTTTAGTTAAACTGTGTGTGTTCCTACACGCAGTTTGAGTAACATGTTCACATACATTTGTTTCTGTGTATTTGAAATAACTTTTCACGTATCGACCCAGTGTGCAAAAAAAAATGTCCAACGTATTCCCTGTTCATTTTACGAACGAAGAATGAAGTTTGGTCCTTGAGACTTTCTATACAATTTTTTACATTGGTCACGTGATTGGTTCGGCAAATTTATTTGTTAGCTTGTAGAACCACCTTCCCTGTACATGTAGTTATATGTACCTAAAGGTGAACATGGCTGATGTGTCGGAAAGGGTTCTGCAAATTGCAATAGTAGTCTCCTTCGCTTCGGGATTTCTTGCTGGCTGGCAGGCCAACCGAATGAGACGAAAATTCCTTGACTGGAGGAAGAAAAGGTTACAGGACAAGCTTGCAGAAACACAGAAGAAGCTGGATTTGGCATAAGGCACTTTTCCTTTTAATGGGCCATGACACTAAGGTATTTGTATTGCACATTATTTTACAGGTGATAGAGACGGTGTACTGTTTACACAGGTTCACAGTCGATTCATACAAAAACAATCCATAAAAAAGGGTACAAAGTAAGCTATTGTACTTATATATTCCCTAGCTGAAACTCGATAAAAGTTAATATTGTCTAAACGTCTTTAAAATAATAAATACTTTTGAAATAACTTTTCCCACCAGGCTGTTTGAAGACCCGCAAGTTGCTGTCGTCACAAGGACTTCTCAATCATAGTGACACGATAATTGATCCGTGCACTACAGTTTAACAACAATTTAAGGGACGAAGACGAACGACGAAGAAAATATTTTTGAAGAGTAAACCAGATTTTGTTGCCATAGAATATTCATAATTCCAAGTCGTTACCCGGAAAAGAGTTGGTATAACGAAGAACAGCTGCGAAAGGGACATTAACCAAACTGGATATACAAGCATAGTTTCCTAACTGTTCATATGTGAGTTGTGGATCGGGTCTACATACATATTGCAGTATAGTTTGACAATAATAAATATAATAATTTTATACGTGATACTATGTAACCAAAAGTGAATAAATACATAACTTAAATGATATGTGTGCCGTTGATATGATTTGTGAACGTTTCAACTGATGAAGGTTACAACAGATATTTGGTTATTTTCAGTAACTTCGGTTGCAGAGGTTCTCAATCACCAGCACCCACTTTCTTTACACTGACAAAACGCACAAATTAAACAATTAAACAAATGTTAGACATTTTACTGCAGGTAAAACTCCAGATTATTTAATTAACAGTTGAAATAAAAACACAAAGATCAGGGACCTAGCAAGCAGGAATTAACCTGCGAGACTTTCGAAATATTCAGCGTGCTGGTACTACTAGATTGAAATGGTGCAATTCAATGACGCTTGCCAAACAGACAGAAGGAAATGTTTTGTTATAATTGTGCGGCCACTGCGCAGATCCACTGATCTTAAAAACGTAATAAATTATAATGTAGCGATCCCCCAGACTGTTAAATACTAGTTCTTGTTGCTGTCAGGGCTAAAATAGGGGTAACACACCCGGGGGGATTGCCTGCCCTGTTGCTTGTTTTATTGAGCTCTCACGTTAGCTGAGATCTTTCGATCTTGTTAAACTTTGTTTTGTTAGCGTGGTCACGGCGAACAGTGACCGATTATTTTGTGTTGATTATTTAAGACACGCGTTGCGTCCGATATATTTAACGAGAAAATACATTAAAATAATTACATGCCATAATCATGTACACTCTGCCTTGCCATATCTTGTAATTCCGTCATCATTACTCGTCCTGAAAATAATTCTGTTGCAACGCAACTTTGGCGCCCCTGAAAATTCTGTATCTTAGCGACCAATCACTGGCGTCTCTCGTAAAGCAAAGTTGGTCTGCAGGGTTGTTGGTCCTTCTAGGAATCGTAGAAAACACGTCAAAACGCTGTCTAAAGGCCCGTCTATTGATTTTTTTAAAAGCGCTGTTTTATTACAAATTTAGTGGACAAATGCCACCCAAGAGGAAAGGGCCGTTGCAAACAGTGCAAAGGGAAACGGATGATCTTAAAAAAGAAGTGCGTAATTTGAATGGTTGAAGTTAAATGTGATTATAAAAACGTTTTTTGTTTTTTTATCTTGTAATTGGGCGCATATAAGTAGTGTTTCCATGTCGCTTATAATTTGTTTAATCTTTGTGTGCGTGCGTGAGGTCGTAGATGTAGATTGTTTTGTTGTTATGTAGCTAGCCAGGTAAACGTTGGCTGATTATTTATAGTATCTCAAGTTCTCGTGAGTCTACTGTCGTAAATTATGCCCACATAAATTATGTTCAGTAAGTTCAATCGGTTAGCATATCTGGAGAACGAGGCACCCATATAACTATATTTGATCGTATTTTACTATTTTACTATTGACATCATTACGCTTCTGTCGAAGGTTGACAGTTTGACGCGATCAATTCAACTGTTACTTGGGTCTACAGAAAGCCAAACCTTAACGGAGGCGTCACAAAGGTACCGTGTCTGTGTCTGAACCAACATTATGATTTAGTTAAAAGAGAGCCGCTAAAGCGATATATGTATAAGAAAAATATTTAATGTGGCTTCCTAAATGTAGTATTTCAAAGGCAAAATTACCATACGCTGTGCCAAAAAGCAACCGCAGTATTTAATAAATTGCAGTTAGACGTTGTGCTTTTAAAATCTGTTTCGATGTCATGCCTTAAAACTGACGTTAATAACGCTTTAAAACATAAAGCGATTTTTTAAAAAGTGATTCCGTAATGTAACGGAATAATTGAGCACCTAGTTTAAGTATACATAGTTCCACCTACGTTTTCTGTCAACAGATGCAATAAGTTACAAAAATCAATTGAAGCTACCACGAGGACCCTGAAAAACTTATCAAAAGTATGTGTCTAAAATTTTCATCACTCTTGTGTCATAGATTAAATGTTCAGTAGGACTGCAACAATATTTGTATTTATTTATTTGTATGTGTAACATTGTGTTTTTCTACAGAGGCCGGTGTGTTTATATGTGTAACATTGTGTTTTTCTACAAAGGCAGATGAGCCTGCTCCAGTAGGTAATTATGAGCAGAGAAAACTGGAGGAAGAGAAAAGACTGCTGGGTATTCAGGAACAGCTTCAGTGTCTATCAGAGGCAGTTTCGTCTGCACAAAAAAGTTTAAGGTAAGGATGCCTTTTCCTTTGGTTTTGTTTCTCTCCCTGGCCTGGTCACAACTACACGGTCTGTATTCTCAGGTATCAAGCGGCATGTAGAGCGTTCATTCTGGATGATAAATCTCCTCGTCCACTTCTTTCATTCTTAATCTTTTTGTTTGTGAATAATTTTCCAATACGGATTCCTAAATTAGGCAAACATTTAATATAAAGTACTCGTTAGTTTTAAATGATTTCGCCGTTTTAGCTTAGGGGTCTCGGTTTTAGTGACCATCTTTTACTTACTTCATGGAGCAGCAAAAAGCCCACAACACCCAGCTCTTCTCTGGTTGAAGAGGAAAGCGAGGAAGAGGAAAGCGAGGAAGAGGAAAGCGAGGAAGAGGAAAACGAGGAAGAGGAAAGCGAGGAAGAGGAAGATGAAGGCGAGGAGACTGAGCAAGCACAGATCTATGCAGGAAAACGAGCCCCTGAACAAGATGCTAATATTTTCATTGCTGTCAGTGCATTTAAAGGTGAACAAGAAGGTGACCTTACCATACAGGTAATTTCGATGAAAATGTAATTTTCCTGGTGAAATACTTATAAACATTTGTGTTATTAGGATGAGAATTAAAATAATGATATTTTATTTATTGCATTTTTGACCCCACAGAAAGGGGACTTGCTTCACATTCTTAGTAAAAATAGTGATGGATGGTGGCTTGCTGAAGACTCAGAAAGAAAGAAAGGTCTGGTTCCTAAAACTTACTTGAAGGTGAAAGAAAATCTCATTTACATATTTTATTATGTGTACCTGTGTTTTTTTTTCTTTTTCTATCTGCCATATCCGTGTATTTCCCATTTTTAGGAAAAGATATTACATTTTTTAACCATGAATTGCGGATTCAAGATGATAATCCCACTCTGTAGTCTGCTAATGGATTTCTGTCAACATATATAGATACAGGATGTGCACATTGAAATGTCAAGTTTGGGGTGCCTTTATATTCAAGATTGTTTAAGTTCAATGTATGCACTCTGTTTAATAGGGGTATTAGTTCAGACCATATATATTTTTTGCAAATGTCTACACCCACAGGGTCTTAAATGATAATGGCAGCTGGCTTGTTTCAGACTTATCAGGAAGAAGAGGAATCGGAGTCCGAAGAAGACAGTGAGGAGGAGATGGAGGTGGACTCCAAGATAAAGCAGAGGTGCAGGTTCATTTGTTGCCTCCAGATGGCACTGTTTGAAAGAATTGAAGGGAATTGATGTTACTGGAAACATAATTAATCTGTAGTAGTTTGTGAAGGCATGGTCTCAGTAACTGTGCGATCAGTGACTTGTTTAATTTAACATTAGCAAAGCTGGATTGCAATTTTTTTTTCAGAAGCCGCCCATCCAATTGGGACACTGTGAGGAAAGCCGTCACAGAGGTACCCCCATTCCACATACGGCTTGTGTTGTAGACCCAGTGCACATATACGGCTTGTGAGGCAGCCCCATTGAATGGCAGTGATAGATAACTGACCTAACCGGTGTGTGATGGATGGCAGAGCGATGGGAACCTGAGCTAACCTGTGTGTGATGGATGGCAGAGCGATGGGAACCTGAGCTAACCTGTGTGTGATGGATGGCAGAGCGATGGGAACCTGAG
>JAOVYW010065642.1:15956-31603 GCA_025775045.1 Hiodon tergisus
AACCTGAGCTAACCTGTGTGTGATGGATGGCAGAGCGATGGGAACCTGAGCTAACCTGTGTGTGATGGATGACAGATCAATGCGACAGACGTTCTGGCGGCCATGGGGGCCATTCCAGCGGGGTTCAGGCCGTCCACTCTCTCCACGATGCTCAACGATGGTGAGGTGTTTCCTAAATTGGATTGGCTTTGTAGAGTTATGAGGAGTAATGGAAAATGCAATGCAGAGGACTGTGGGGGGGGGGCGGCAGCACTGTATTCTCGCCCTCTACTGTTGTTGACGTTGGCCATCTTGTGATATGCAAAAAAATAACCCTTTTTATTGTGTGACCATTTAACGCATTTCTTTAGGATTTTAATTTTTTTACTTCTTAAAAGGTTTTGAATATTGGGTGTTTAAAAAAGGTTTTGTGTCTTTAAAAACCCTGCCATCTTACTTTGTTCATGCTCACGGTGCCAGTCTCTTCCAAGTCGTTAAAGCCGGTTGTCTCCGGAATGTTCCTTCAATTGTTTCAGGGAAAACCCACAGCGGTAGCTACTACATCCAGCCAGAGTTGAGCCAGTCCCAGTTGGCTTTCAAGGACCTTTTCTGGGATCCAGACACAGGAAGTGTATGTATTTGTTGCTTGCGTTTCAGCTGTATTTAATAACCATTGCAACCATTGTTTGTTGGTGAAAGTGTATTACAGCTGACACTGACACTGTAAAACATGTGTTTGATCCCCGCACCGGCTCTCTCAGGTCCGGCCCCGCCCGTCCAGGACGTCTCTGACCCTCACACTATGGAGCTGCAGGATGATCCCCAACCCGGGGGTGGGGGTGCATGTTCTTAGTCGTCACGTGCGGCTCTGTGTGTTTGACGGCGTGAAGGTGGGTAGTTGCCCCCAGGGGGCGACAGTGGGTAGCTAATTGGCTACACACTGGTGCCTGTTGACACAGATGGTGGTGAGGTTATCGCCTGTCGTTGTGGCAGTTACCTGCTTGTATATTGTGGTAACATCACATTCTCAGAATGCTGTGTGTTTTAATTTCCTTCTCCCGGCCGTGCCAAGGCATCCCTGTGACGCAGTTAGTGTTCTGAGACTGCAGTCACCATCTAAACCGCTCACTACTGCAGTGATCCGCACATTGCGTGATAACGGCGCGTTGACGTGACAATGCAAGGTTTTCTGAGGTTTGGTGTCGAGGGCCACTGATGTGACTGGAACAGTCCTCTGTGCTTTCCCCACGGGTTGTTTGCAGTAATGAAGGTAGACTCTGCATTCTCTTTTTACAGGTGTTGAGTAACATCCACACAGTCAGAGCAAGTTCCAGTCCAAAGAACTCGAAGACCTGGGCCTTTTCTCCAAGGGTACACTCTTGGAATTTGTCCCATGTTGTGAAACCTTTCTGTGTCATTCTGCTACACTCCCTTCATGGCTAAGAGTCCCACGTATGGTGTTTCAGGTGGCCGGCATCCTGCCTAGCCTGCTGGATGGGGATTGCTTTGTGAGGAGTGGCTCCCAGTCTCCTGAGCTGGGGATCTTGTTTGAGCTGGGGGTGACCTACATTAGAAACGTGAGCGCTCTGTGTTTTGTGCTGGTGTTTGTCTTGCAGCTTTCTTGGGGTGGTGGGGGCCAGTAGAATCGCCCTCTGTTCTGTTCTGGGGACTCCTGTCCTTGGTGACCGCAGCTCCGCCCACTTCAGAGTTGCCTCTCAGTTAGCCACTGATTTTAACCTGGAAGAAGTACCGTGCTGTTTCCAGTTCGATTAATGACCCCAGTTAAATCACTGTGGCGCTAAGCACTCACAGCCTGGAGGCCCCCCCGCCCACCCATCCTAATGTGAAATGTGCAGAAAGTAAGAAAACGGACGCTGTGACTAGCTGGTCATGAAAGGTGCAGAGAAGAAACGGGAAGCGCTTTCATGAGGTGACCATGCTCTGGAATTCCAGTCCACAGGTGAGCAGGGTGACTTGAGCTGTGGCTGGGCATTCATTAAGCTGCATGACCAGAGTGGCGCGCCGGTCCCTTACAGGTACACCTGGCCAGACCCCCAAGGCCCTGTGCTTCTGTCGTTTGCCATTGGGAGATACTTACACACTATAGAAACAACACTCTACAGAAACATGTTAAAAAATTGATTGTACTTTTTACAGTGGTTGCATTACTGTCAAGAAGTCCAAAATTAAGTAAATGTATAATGGTTGGAGGATAATAAGCAATTTGTTCTCAAGCCAGAGTTTCCGATTGTTAATTTCCTGGAAAATGCCTTTTTTAATAAAACCATTGACACAAGCCTACTGGCGTAATGTGGTTGTGTTTGTGTCTGCAGGACCTATGAGCTTACAGTGCAGGGAGGGACGCCATGTGAAATGGGTGTCGACGTGGACCCCTCTGTGAGTCGGAAAGGTAAGAGAGGTCCATCTTTAAGGTGTGAGCTTATGGGGAGGGATAGCACTGTGGCAGGAGGCAACCACAACCTTAACTTCCCACGTTTACTAAGCTTGTGGTGGATGGGGGGGGGTGCAAGTGGTCATGTGATGTGTAAAAACACGAATCCAAAGGCTTCCTGGGACGGCACGCTATGAAACCTGTCAGTGGCCTGAAACACGGCACCAAAAGCAGGGGGGCCAATGTTGGACCTTTTGGTTTTTTAGCAAATTTATTTACTTATTTTGGAATTTAAAAAATCAAAATAAACTTGACGTTTTAGTTTTGGTCCAGCTTCAAAAAATCATCCTAAAGTCACCTGCCCAGCCATACCAAAGAATCTGTGAATTTTAAATGTTAGAAAACAATGTGCCCTTTGCAGACCTCGGCAGCGTCTTCCACCAAATGATGACCTCCAGGAAGCAGCCAAAGCTTATAGTTAAAGTGAAATCTCCAAACAGGAGGACCAGGACAAATCTAAAGTATGTGAAGGTTTCTGTCTGCGTGCAAGATTTAAACGTAACAAGAGCAATCTTTACTGTGAGTTTTAGAAATAACATTCCTTAATGTTCTCACATGGTGGGTTTTCCCATGGATCGTCACACTACTGTAGCGTTTGATTGTTTTACAACTAAAATTAATCAATTATTATTTTAATCACCATTGAGGTGACTTGTGTCTGTGATGTTCCCTGACTAGCAGTGCTGCTAGCAGTAGCCGGAGCAGATCGTGACCTGCATCGTTTGTGTGTCAGTCTTCTGCCAGACACCTTTGTAGGGAGCACCTCTGGCGTTCACCTGCTTGCCCTCTACAGACAGGTCCTGGCAGACGCCTTGCTCCGGGATCGACTGACCATGCAGAATGCAGGTAAGCACATAGCAACTGTCGTGAATCACAGGGAGGCCCTTCACAATGACGACATGCTTTTGTTATTTCATGCTAAATATGCACAGGGTGTGCAAGCAGCTCAGATGGATGTGTAAGTTATTAAAAATGCCTGAGTTTGTGGCTTTAAACTATGGCCTACTTTATGTACTTTTATCTTCATTTGAAACCCAAGAGGCTAAAGAGTGTCAGTCATTTCAGGGACAAGTGTCAAGCGTGCACCCAGGTGTGTGACAGTCAAAGAATGGGAGGAATGGCTGTAATTCAGTCTCTTTTACGTCATTGCCCCAGAAGATTTATGCGCATCTGAGGGTTAAAAGTGAAAATCTGTGTGGGTAATGAACCTATTGTTTGATTAGATCTCATCTGTAACCCGCTGCTGGCTACGTTCCCCAAGGTTTTGGACCAGACTGACCTTTTCGACATGCTTAGGGTGAGTTGTGGTTCACCTGCTGGATGATCCAAAGTCTGTCTGTACTGAGGAAAACAATATGTGAAAATACGAGATGAAGTGATCTATACCTGCACCACCTGAACCCTGAATTCCGTCGATGGGTGGCGGACTTTTGTAACCATGAAAAGCCTTTATTTTGTCCCTTCCAATGCCTGATGTTCAGGGCATTAACTGAATTAACCAGAACCGATTTTGGCCAGCTGGTGACGCAGTGGTGGAGGCACTAAAGTGTTGACTGAATGGTCGGAGGTTCACAGTTCAACCTGGACTTAAGCAGATTTCTGCTGCATAAATGCATGAACTGTAGATAAAGTGTTCTGTTTTTCTGCTGAGATAGGGTGTGGCCATGGTGATTTAAGCCTAGCACGATGATTAACGGCTGAAGCATGCTTTGTATTTATTTTTATTTTTTTAAATGTGAAAGACCGGATTTGTTTTAATGATTGAAACATAACCTGTTTAATGACTATGTCATTTCTAGAGTGTATGGGCAGACAAGGAGCGTGCCTTGAAGAGGTCGGAAAAGGTACACACTGTGAATTAAATTACTCATGGGCCTAACAACAGCTTTTTAAACTAAAAATAAAAACATTAACATTGTTCACTCTATGCTTGATATTTATTATGGATTATTTACTAAGTCCATTCTTTCATAAGTGGAAGGATAGCCGTACTGTTAATGACACTGAAAAAGGCAATCGCAGTGTATGGGTTTCATGGCGTCGTTTCTCACCCTACCGCTTAACAGAGAAACGGCGAGCTGCTGAAGGCCCTGTTTGTCCGCCTGTACCTGGACACTGTCTTCCCCCTCCTGCACACCGCCAGCCTGCCGGCCCCCAAGTGGGCGGACGGGGAGCGGGAAGGCCTGCGCTGGAGGGCGATCTCCGACTTCCTGCAGGGGGCCTCGCGAGGCAGCGGATTGGCTGCCCTGCTCTCACCTGACGCCGCCCAGGAGGCATTCGACATCGGCCAGGTCACCTACGACTTCCTGGACCCAGTAAGGAAGGCCACAGCCTCCTCCTGATCTCAACGCTGTCGTCGGGACGAGGCACTGAAATCCCTCACCAGTTTATAACGTTTAATTAAGGCTGCTGCCATTCCTCTCCAATGGTAAAGTTACACAACCAGTAGTTTCTGACTGGTATCCAGGAAATTTGACACTGCTTCTTTATTTAATTATTTTAACCAGCGATGAAAAGGCTGCCTTTGGATGGGCCAACAGTGGAAGTGACCTTGACTGGCTCTGACGACTAGCTCCAATCAGCTGGGGGAGATCAGAGAACTTTGCTTTTCACTAAATGCACACTCACTTTGGCACGTTTTGATATAAAAGGCAGGTTTGTGTTTCAGGTGTGAATGCTTTATTTTTATAGGAAGAAAAGAGGCTGGTAGCATGGAAAACCTTTCTGACACACCTTGTCAGCAGACGCCTCGTTTGGCGATTTAGAAAAAGCTGAATGTTTGCCTGTTTGCTAGTGGACATTAATGAACCATTTTTACAAGGTATGTCAAGCAAGACGAAGACTTAGCAACTTAGGGTGTGCGACTGACGATCTTTCTCTGCCAGTGTGCTTTTCCTAGCAAAGCTGGTTTTGTTCTGTGAACAAACCTTGCGGGTTTGTTCCTAAACTAGCAAAAAAAAAACATTTCCGTGGTTTCTGGGCTTGTTGGTTTTTTTAATCAGCCATCGTCTGATTTCTGGGTGTGCACTAAATGTATGTACCTGTTCCAAGCCATCCAGTGGAAACCAAATACATTATAACAGAAAAACAGGTTCTGTCTAACATAACTGAGGACGAGTATTTTCAGTAGAGCCTTTGTTAATGATTCCTGGAAGGAATTTTTAACCTTTTCATTAACGGTTGAACGAAACCGCTGTAGTCACGTGACCTGAGCAGTGCGTGGAGAAAAGGCAGGTTGTAATTTCTCTCGATAGGGCTGGGTTTGGTAATAACCAGAAAGGAATGATACAGAGGCTGTGCCGCTTTTGGTAAAAAGGGTTTGGTGACATAACACTTAATTTTCAGTCCCAGAGGAGCCTCACTGGGGAGCCTGCCAGACAGCAGCTGCTGTGCTTTGAAATGGCCAGTTCTGCTGATCGCTCCAGTGCCGAAGCCCCTTGACCTCTGCTTGGCATATTTACAACCAACAGCCCACAAATGTGCCGTCTGCCCAGGATGCTAAGTCACAGAAATTATGGCTGTGTTGGCAGGAATATTAGCTTAGGGGGCAACAGTAGCAGGCCGTTCAACTGGTAATTCAGGTACTGGGACGGGCGATCAAGTATGTCGGCGGTGGTGATGCCTTGTTTTTCCACCGGTGGTGTCACCGTGGTAGTTATTGAAGAGTACACCCTAAACTGAACGCTGATTCAGACATGTTACTCTGGAGCTGCTACCTGATGCGGTTTAACTTTTATTACATTACAATAATTCACTGGTACAAATTCATCTCCAGGAATGAGCTAATATTCATAATGAAACTAGTCTAACCAAAATTTAGCTGAGAGGTTATCTAACTGGAGAGGAGGGATCATGTGTGCATCTTAATCACTGCATTTTAGTAATTTTAGTAGAGTAATCAAATTTCAAGACATTATCCAGAGGCAAAGAGCACATCTGGCATTAATTGCCATTTTACTTGGAGATCCTGGCTTTAATTTCTGAGTTTTTTTAAATAACTGGTATCTGTTATCATTGAATATCAGGGCAGACGCAGTGATTGTCAGGGAGAATGCAAAGCGTGAAAGAAATCTGTCAGACTAAATAAACATCGGTCTCACTCCATTAACATTAAATTACATTTTTAAATTAACTGGTAAGTATACCGCCACCAGCATTGCAGGGTTGAGTGAGAAAGTGTGCATGTGATGTGTGTATGGGGGTTTTCCTCCCTCGCGCCCTGTTTGTCTGACTAGGCTCCCTCCACCGCGAGCCGAGACGTTAATGGTCCTTTAATTATTCTCACTGGTCACCCGGCAGCGCGGGCTATGTTGATGCAATTATGACACACTGGTGTGGGTATTTTTCAACCGCAGCTATCTGTACCAAATGTCGTCGAAATTAGCGTGCCGCTACATTCATGAATTCCATTCAAACCACATCACCTGAATTTACTTCACAGTAAACGGTATGGTGAGATCAGCGATGCTACACCAAAATATCCCAATACAGTTGTATCAGGTCATGTCAGAAATGCACAATGTTGTGTGTTTTATTTTAAGAAAACACGACGTAGTATAACTTGTATATTTCGTAGAGTTTGCTATTTGCATTTATTTGATTTATTTATTATCTGTTTGATTTGTCCCGCTTCGAACTGGATCACGTCGTTATTGTTAGTTTTCATTTGCTTGTTGAATAGAGACCATACTAGGCCCCAAACCCGATTTCAGTGGCTCTTCGTGTTTTAGAGTTTCAAAGAAAAGTGACGCTTTACGTGGATCGGGTTTCATTGTTATTTTTGAAACTGGATCTAGATAAAACGGCCTGCGCCATGTGTGATAGAATGGTTGACTAGAGTATGGCGGAAAAAAACATTTCTGCGTGTCATTCCAGTTAAAAAATTAGATGTTTTGCGTCAGCTTTTCCCTTGTCTTTCACCGATGATACAAATAAAACTGACAACTTCATGCTTACAAAGCCACTGTTTCAAATAAATACATTAAATATTTGGAGAAATGTTTATAGAAACTCGCGAACGACCATTATTTTTTTTATTGGAGCAGCCTTACTACTATATATGATTTCACATTAGTTCAGCAGATGCTCTTATCCAGAGCGACTGCCAGCAAGAAGCAGCACACGTATAATAGCAGGAACTGTCTACAACACAGATGTTCTTAAGCAGACTAGTGTGCCTCAACTACTCTGAGAAAAGACACAAAACAATATAAGAATTCAACTCAGAAGTAAATCGGTCTGGAGGGCTGGGCAACCTCAGTATTCAGAACTAACTTCCCCAGGAGGCCATGGAACTGACAAATTTACCTCCTATTGGTCAGGTGAGATTTAGATTTAAATAGCAAGAAGCTGCTGGTTTCCCTGGAGAGAGATGGAGGTAATTTGTTTTTTTTAATCTGTTACAGAGCATTTATACATTTTTTGGGTAATTGTATGTAAATAAATCTTATTTTGGGCCCCTTTTGACTACACCTGACTACAAGGTTTATATTTATTTATTTGGCTCCAGATTTAAGTGGTCCAGTAGGAGTGTAGGGTTGTATCAGTGAATGGCCTGGTGTGCCAGCAGTGGGGTTTTAGATTTGAATGATGCACTTTAAGTATGTTAACAAAAAGCACTCAGCTGCTGGAACAGAAAGGTGACCAGCCCACAAAGTCAAGCTGAAAAATTCTCCAGCGAAACTGGCAAACAGAAACTAGGTGTTCCGCAGTCAGCCTAAGCACAACGCTGGAGGCCCAATAAAACCAGGCCCATGGGTAAAGTTTTTACCCACTCTTCTTAATCACCCTCAGTGTGGACAACATGCATATTTTTCACTTCCGTAAAGGACTTTTCATCATTTCTTTTGACTTTATGAAATTCAATACTTTGAAATTGAAAAAAAAGCAGCTCTTAACAGTTTGGTATTTCAAGCAAAATGGACAAAGAAATTGAGCATTGGTTTAGGCAAATCCACAAAGGATACTGTAAAAAAGAGTTCCCAATCGCAGAACAAGGAAAACTATATGGAATTTGACAGGAGGGGAAAAGGAGGCTGTTAATGGAAGGTATCTAGCTAGCTGTCCAAAGCAGGAGCCCCATTTTAGTAGATTTCAGTATCACTATGTGTCATTACTACCATCGCATGCACAAGAACAACAGCTCAAGCCATCCATGGGGAACTTGGCTGCTACCACCCTCAGGGTAACATGACTTCCGCCACAACCCTACTTTTGCCTTTACAGAAAATGTTGTGGTTTAGCATTATACAGCTAATAGGACAATGTAACGTGACATATATTATAAAAGGCCATGGTCATTATAAAAAATAAAATAAAAATGTAAGCAATAAAGGTATTTTTAATTTTTGGTGTAATTACCTAAAATAAATAACCCGATTAACAGGAAGTCGGCTGCTAGCATTCATGTTAAATTCTGCCAGATGACATTATGGATGAATTCTTCCTTAATTTTACAATGTTGCTTATCACGCCATCACTGTTCTAATGGATCTTGGCTTGTCGCCACAAACCCTGCTACCACACAGGGAAGAATTTTGATTGGTCTCCTCCTATCCAATCGCCTTTGAGCCACCCATTGTTTTACAGCCTGCGGGCCACTTAGTACGAATGAGAGGTTCAGTGCCCATTGAAGGAGAGGCACATTAGAAGAAGGCTGTCGAAGAATTTTCTCTATGCCTCCCAACATATTACTATTTGACTGAAGTGGTAATTTCCTTTTTAGCCACCCTGCTACACAGTCTTCACACAGTTTTCTCCGCTAGACGATGGAAATATTTCTGAAGGAAAACCACACTTGGACACCTAGACCCTGGCTGGGACCAGAGACATAGGCATGGAGTCAACAATGGGGGGGACCAAATCTGCCAAACAGCACATTTTTATTTTATTTATATTTTTCATATCAATATATTGGAGGGGGGGGGGGCATTTTGAGCATATTTTAATATTGGGAGGGGGGATATGTCCCCCAAATATGATTACGGCCCTGGCTGGGACCAAATCAAAATTTTGGCAGCCTGCTAATCGCACTTCGCATATCTGTATTTAATAATGTATTATTTTCTCGTTATGGTTATAAGAAATAAGATACTTTCAAAAGAACGAAAAAGAAAAAAAATAACACAGTTTTGATGTGGTCCCTTTCACAGGCTCTCAAACTTAAACCTGGAATACAATGTAACAATAGTACATTTTAATATTTTGGAATCCGTACCGTCCATGCTCTTTGTTTCTACTCTGGACTACACTCTGAACTCTGTTTCTAAACCATACTGTATAAGCTCATTCAGAACTTCTGTATCCTGCCATGATTTGGTGACCACTCTTCTTGTATATTTGCATAGGTTTCTTAGTAAATAAATCAAAAGGCTGGTTGAAATATTAAATGAGTCAAAGAGGTGAAATAATAAACAGTTTGGATATTTTAGCCAACATTTCATCTTTTACACGCACTTTTCCTGCAGTTTGTAAGTTGGGTCAACTTTGGGATCTTCTTAAAGACGTTGTAATTCGCCCATTACAAAAACATAATGTCTGTATTGGATTCTTTATTGGTTTTTGGTGCACTTGTATCATGGTTAAAAAAGACAATGTTTACAAATAAAACATACATTGAAAACTACACATACTCATAACACATAGCCCATACTTATCTACAGAAACGCGTTTGTAGTTAACGGATTCACGTATGTGCGCGGTTTCAGGTGTGGAATGACTGGGTCAGAAATTAATAGGAGCAGTTTCCAAAACAAAGAAACCGCACACGACAAAAATGTCGCATTCCACGAGTAGCACGCCTACTTCAGTATTTATCTCTCATCGCCAGGACACAACCAGAACAGTTAATTGTATTTGCAGGGTGTGTCCAAGTAGTGCGGATTTAAGTATTCGCTTTCCTCAAAAGGTGCACCTGTTTCTCATTTAGTTCATTCGATCAGTCGAAAACAGAGAACACGGCATGGCAGCGGCGACGGCACAGCCTATGGGAAGTTTACCCAGCGGGGTTGGTGTTTGCACGACCGCACCAGATATTTTATACCTCCCAGAACTTGTAAGTCAGTTATTTTTTATTGTATCATTCATCCATATATATATATATGTATATGTATGTATGTATGTGAATCAACATTTCACGAAATAATTTATGTACCAAATTTGTGATAATAATCGGACGTGGCTACATTATTACACGGGGTAAGGCATGTAGGTATGTCATTTTAAATGGTCACTGAAACCGTCATCTGAAAATTTTCTCTCAAATTCGTTCTCTAAAAATGTTCTAAGACACGATTAAATAAAAACGCCCCTTGAATGGGCACGAATTTCAATGAACATCACTTTAATATTACCCTGAAACGGTACGTTGAAGATAAGACAAGACTCTCACTAACGGACCCCTTTGTGAGGAGCACAACGTTTAACCCAATACGATTTTTAATGATCTTTGTGTGAATATTTGTTAGGAATTTGTATTCTATGCAAACCCGGAGAGACTTGAAAGTCCTATGGAGTTTAATCATTTGGCAGTTTTTGTTATATAAGTTTTACTACCCAGCCTTCGTGTGACAGGCAGTTTGACAGGTGACGCCATAGCTCCACTTGTTGAAAATGTTTTCTGTAGAACCATTTTCAGTATTTCATATAGACTTACAGAGATAGACGGATTGACGACTGCTATGTATGCGTGTCTGCCTGTACGTCATGGAGTCACGTTTTCAGTTTAGTTTTATGTTTGGTATAAAACATAATTGTTCCCTTTATCAGTCACAGGTGTTTAGTCATTGTTAATTAATCATTCTGCCCTGCACTCCCTTTTATATACCAGTCTTGTTTTGTCACTCATGGCTGGATTGCCTTGTATATTTTTTGCCAAGCCTCTCAAGAGATATGGTATCGTGAGTATTACCCACATCTTTGTTCCCTCACCTACCTGTGTCTGCAATAGTCCGGCAAAGCGTTGGCACCCTGTTCTGTCCTCTCACCCTGTGTTTGCCGTGTTAGGCTCTGGTCTCCTGCCTCATTTAATTGGATAAGTGGTTGAATGAATGACTTTTCCGTTGTTGTGTTCACTGAGCTGTGCTGTCTTCCAGGTATTTGGGGGACTGGTCTGGATCCTTGTTGCGTCCACGCTTGTTGTTCCTCCCAACCCTCAGGGATGGGTGATGTTCGTGTCGGTCTTCTGCTTCGTCATGACCTTCCTTTGGTTTGTCATCTTCGCCTGTGGAGGACACAAAAATAAAGAGGGTTGGGCCACGGCGGTAAGACCTCCCCGTCCTTGCAAGAGTGTGCTGGAATTTGTTTTATTGATGTGCCTAAACTGTATAAGCCCCAACTTCAATCTACAAATGTTTTGTTTCATAAGTAAGAATATGAACGTTCACATTCCATCATTGATCTCTGCGTTGTTTCTCTGTGGATATGGGTCTACGTTATTTCCCATCTCAAGGAAAAGTTCCATAGCATTTAATCTGACCTGAAGTTGCACATTAGCAAAGGCCTTCAACTTACTTATGCTACAAAGGCAATGAAACTGAGTTTTCCCTCTATGATATGTCAAAGTTACTCTCCTTGATGGGTGTTTTTATGCAAACGTGAACTTCTGCTGTGAGTTAGTACTAGTCTGTGGTGTCTGTATTAGGTTAGGGTTGTTTTGTCATTTTAAGTCAACGTTCTTCTTTCACAGGATTTTTTGTACCACGGACTGGCCGCGTTCTTTTACCTGAGCGCCTCTGTTGCCCTGTCCAAGGTGACCATTGATTTGAAAGATTTAGAGCCCTTTAAGAACTACCAAATCGACATAGCTGCAGTGGTAAGCAACCCAACGATCTACCAAATCGACATAGCTGCACTAATACGCAACCAACAGAAAAGACTGGATGTTTTATGATCATTGTTTTCAACTGGATGCGCTGTTCATATTTTGCTGCTATGTATAACACAAAACCTATATAAACTTGTATTCTGATAAGCTCATTCAAAGAACAGGCTATTTCTATAAAGCCATGGAGAAAGGTCAGGGTGTATTCCAGTGGACTCAAACCTAAGCACAGTCTTTGAGCCACTGGGATGACCAAAATAACCCACAATGCTTTTGAGTGTTCTGGCAGCAGGAGCAATAGAAATGGCTGCTCATGATTGAACCTGGTTCCACCAGCAGCCCTTGACATGATGTTGCGTCACTTGTGTTTTTCAGGTGTTCTCCTACGTGGCCACCCTGCTCTATGTTATCCACTTCATCTTGTCGTCGCTAAGATGGAAGAGCTTCTGATGCACTCCACAGCCTGACTAAAGAATGACCTGGCTCTACCGAAGGACCATTGAAGATTGAGAGTACGTTAGGAGATGGGGCTCCTGTAAAAGTGATCTCCATATCATAGCCTCTTCCATGCCCAGCCACATGATGATGATTATTCCTTACACACCTTGCTAAACAAGAATGCAACCAATGATGGAGTGCTGGTTCAAAGATGAAGCCCTCTGGGTGGATTTTTTTAAAAAAAAAATTTATTTTTTAAATTGCATTAAAATGGGAAGCAATTTATTAAAAATTACATTTAGGATTGCAGCAGTTGGGAAAACGACAATTTTATAGGCTTCCAGGCTCATGTGTGGGAATATTTTATGATTTTAAGTATTGTACATGAATTTTGTCAATGATTTGTTTATTGAAATATTTTACAAAGGGGATATCTTATTTGAATAGTAAAACTACTCGATACCCCTCCGTTTTCCCTGTCTCTTTATTGTGTGTGAAACTTTAACACTGTTAAATGACCAAGACGGAAAAAACAAATGTTTGTAGCAGGATTAAACAGATTCCATCAGATAATAAGATTTTGAATATCTGTTGTAACAGTTGTGGCTTTGTGCACTTCTCAAATATTGAAAATAAACGACATTGCTTCGTCCTCTGTGCCTCGCTGGACCAGGATTAACATATACATGTAACGTTAGGTCGAGGCACAACGCAACATGATGCATAACAAATGTTCTTCGCGAAGCGTACACATCGGCTTCAGGTGGGAAGCAGTGCAGTTCTACCATACAACACAGGCCTTTAATCTAGTTCATGCCCCAGAAATGATTTTAGGACAAAGCTCAGGTTTATATACGTATATTCTATAGGCTACCGATACATTTACCTATAAATACACGACCTGCTGCGTTGTTGCCGTCAGTCAATCCTCAACCTAAAAGGCCGTGTAACTGTTTAACTGGAGCGATCCAAAATTCGAAGGGGAGGGGGGATTTCCCCTAAGAACTTGAACGGTGCACTGTGTCCGTCCGGTTTACAGACCGCGATTGGTAAAAACTTAATAGTTTTCCGGGTACGGCCGATTCGTTGGAGTGGTTGAAAGCAGTGTGCAACCGAGTCGTATTTAGCTATTTCTATAAAAATGTGCTTTCTTCTCCAAAGAAGAGATGGAGAGAAAGATAAAAGGAGAAAATAAGAGAGAGAAAACAACGAGCACTAATGCTACAAAATGTTTTTTTTATAAATAGAACAAATGTTTAGACCGCCACCTAAGCTAAGTGAGGGAGACAGTCAGCAGCCCGAAGATGCGGCAGTACCAAAAGTAAAAAGGCAGGCTCAAATACAGCCACAAATACAATACAAGTTGTTCAGAATGCAGCTGCTAGGATCCTTACTAGACGTAAGATATATGATCATATCACACCAGTGCTGGCTTCATTACATTGACTGCCAATAAGGCAGCAGGCTGATTTTAAGTTACTTTTGTTAACTTTTAAGGCTGTAAATGGGCTAGCTCCCTCGTATCTAACAGATATTATTGTCCCGTATGTCCTATCTAGATTACTTCGTTCACAAGAAGCTGGAAATTTATATATACCAAGAATAACCAAAACGAAATCTGGAGGAAGAGCATTTGCATACAGAGCTCCACAACTGTGGAATAGCCTCCCAAACTTTGTGCGGGAATCAGACACAGTCTCTATATTTACAGCTAGATTAAAAACACATCTATTTAAACTTGCATATAGTCAATAGGGGGACTGTGACAGTGCAGGGACTGTGGCTATTAGAAATGTTTTGTTGCTCAGAACCATTCCTGTTGTCGCACCACCACTGGTGGTTTCCCCCCTAGTTGGCTGAGTCTGCCTTTGGAGAGGCGGGATGGGTTCGGACCACCTTCATGGCCATGGGTCGTTTCCGGCATTCACCCTCTTTGTATGCTGCCATAGAAATAAGTTTCACTTTTCAAATTAATTAATTTGAGATGCCATAGGTAAGCATTAACAATGCGCTATCTCTCTATTTCAAGCTATCATTTGAGGCATCCCGCAGGACTGCTTCAGCCCCCACTACAGCAGCCAATTGATCCTTAAGACTGCACCCCAGACATCTGGGTCCCCATCCCTCTCCTCCTGATATCACAATGTTCTGGATTTTCCCTCAACTCCTCTCCTGGAGGGCAGCACACACTATGGACATTAGATTATTGCATTATTTCAGCTCCTAGTGCTGGCCAGCAGAGGATGGGCTCCCCCTTTTTCCTCTCAAGGTTTCTTCCTACCAGCCTAGGGAGTTTTTCCTTGCCAGTGTTGCCACTGACTTGCTTTCGGGGGGTCAGGTCTGGGAAATATTGCATTGCCCCTTTATTGTAAAGCGTCTTTGTAATATGAAAATATGGGAAAAGCACTTTATAAAAATAAGTTTGATTGATTATAAAACACTCTGTAAACTCTATAAACTCTATCACTCTATAAACACTCATCTGAAATTTAAAACAGCCTTTTAAAACACAAAGAAAGTACATAACTGTACTAAATACAGAGCAAGGGACTTAAAGTGGGTGCGGGCAGCGATAGGGAGTAAACACAATCAGGACAGGATGGGCCAGGCACATGAGTTGCCTAAGTAAACAGTGAGCTGTGACTCTGAGCTCTGAGTTGCGTCAGTGAACAGTGAGCTGTGACTCGGAGCTCTGAGTTGCGTCAGTGAACAGTGAGTTGAGACTCGGAGCTCTGAGTTGCCTAAGTGAACAGTGAGCTGAGACTCGGAGCTCTGAGTTGCCTAAGTGAACAGTGAGCTGAGACTCGGAGCTCTGAGTTGCCTAAGTAAACAGTGAGCTGAGACTCGGAGCTCTGAGTTGCCTAAGTGAACAGTGAGCTGTGACTCGGAGCTCTGAGTTGCGTCAGTGAACAGTGAGCTGTGACTCGGAGCTCTGAGTTGCGTCAGTGAACAGTGAGC
>JAOVYW010065642.1:31703-42549 GCA_025775045.1 Hiodon tergisus
GTGAGCTGTGACTCGGAGCTCTGAGTTGCGTCAGTGAACAGTGAGCTGAGACTCGGAGCTCTGAGTTGCGTCAGTGAGCTGTGACTCGGAGCTCTGAGTTGCGTCTGTGAACAGTGAGCTGAGACTCGGAGCTCTGAGTTGCGTCAGTGAACAGTGAGCTGAGACTCGGAGCTCTGAGTTGCGTCAGTGAACAGTGAGCTGTGACTCGGGGCTCTGGATACACTTTGAGCTCCTTGCAAGGAGGTCTGTAAGTGTAGCCTAGGTGTTTAGGCACACCCTTGACAGGCAACTGAAATCGAATCACACTGCATGTTCAGCTAAAGACTCAAGTCTCCAGCCAAACTCCTGTCTCAGCTCCAGGGGCTGACATCACCTTCTGTAGCAAATTGGTCGTCAACAACCCCCACTACTCAAGTAGGGAGTTCGTATAGTCCACCAAAGCCTGGACCAGTAGCTGGATAAAGCAGTGGGTAAAAAATTCAGCCACTGATCTTTGACAAGCCCTATGTCTCAGGATACAATTTTATAAAAGCTCCGCTAAGACAGATAAAACTAAAACGTATAGAAAGGTGCTGTGATTAAAATTGCTATAAATACAAGATGGATTGTCACTTCATACGCATTTTACACACACATTGATAAGTTAGATAACTATGAAAAAGATATTTTAATGCAAATGTCAAAATTATGAATATATGGCCACACTTAACTAGTGTTGGAACTACTACTGCCTACCTCGATTACTTGAATTTCGAATACTTGAACTCTTTAAAATATCACATTAAGCAGATTCTATATAATTTACCAGAGGCGTTCTTCCACCTGATATTTAAAGAGCTCCATCTGCTGTTACAGCGGAGTACATTCATGCTTTGTAACATTCGTACTGTAACGTCAAATCGTGACAGCCAGCCCTCTTTTGGGCCAATCACACTGCCGTAGATAAACAGTGAATGGCGTCATTGCGTTGGTGAGACGTTTTTTTATTCTTAGTCTATGTGAGGGAGGAGTTAATTTTTTGTTTGTGAAAAAAAGAAAGCAGTGAATCTTTATAGCCAGCTGTTACCAAGCAATATTTTTAAATGTATATTCATCTTTAGCCTCTGTGCTCGAAGCGATTTATCAAAACCTTTAGAACTGCCCATAATAGACAACATGTCGACGGATGAACTTAATAACTCCGAGGAAAATTTGCAGGGTGAGTAAATTGTTAAATACTGGTTGCTTTCTTTCAGGCCTCTGGTCGCGTGTACTGATAAACATTGATTTGTTGCGCAATGCACGTTGACAATAGACCTTGTATTTTGCATTTTATATATATATATATATATATATATATATATATATATATACATACATACACACACATATATATATATACATACACACTTTTTACAACTATAATGTTTACAATTCTTCGGTCTTTCTACATTATTGGACACCACCACACTACTCTTGATTTAACTACGTGGTTACATTTTTACCTTTTGTCAGACTATACGACTTGACCACATCTTTTGACTATAAAACTAAATTTCTCAATGTGGTAGTTTGTTTTAAAATACTCGCTGTGTTGTAGACATTGGAAGTTTTCCAATATAGAAGCTAAGCAAGTACCGTAAATATGATGTTGCAATACTTTGAGCTTGTCCCCTTTACGGGATGGCTTCTTTCCCAAATCTTTTGAGGGGGTCCCATGGATAATTTCTTACCCCATTTGATTGCTTGAGTGAAAATGAAAAGGAAGTATTCATCATTTTATAGAAGACTTTATATTTAACGTAACGTATAGTAAGAGAAGGCAATAGGTATGATTGATGATTGCTCTCTCATGTTTGTGAAGGTTCCTGGGTAGAGCTGCATTTTAACCACGCCAGTGGGAGCCTTGCTCAGCAGACGGGCTCCACTCAGGAGGGGGACGTGGTGAAAATGCTGCTGGACGCACAGCATGAATCTGGTCGGAGCAGCTCCAGGGGAAGTTCACACTGTGACAGGTGTGGGTGTAATTATTATTATTTGTGATAATAATGGCTTGTTACTTGTAAAAGTTATTTGTAAATATAATCATTGATAAAAATGAATTACAACAAAAGTGAAGATATGTATGTGGTCTTCACTCCCCAAGCTTCTCTATGCGTCCCTCTTCCCGTCTCCCTATACAGTCCGCCACGCTCTGAGACCCCCCTGCTCCTGCGTAGAGACTCGGAGGTTCCTAGCAGTGGAGAGAAGAACAGCTCGCAGGTAAACCAGGTGGTGCAGTCTGGACATATGATCCAAGATGGCGACTGTTTCTATGTACCTTCCTCCGAATCACAAATGGGTACAGTAATGAGGAGGAGGAGCATAATCTTGAACATCAGTTGCATGGTTGCCTGAATTGCTGAGTAATGTTAAAAAAGAGACAGTGGAAACATACAATATGCCAGACTACACCCTCTTTGTTCTTTTCTGTTCTGAAGTCTGAAGAAGATTATCTCGAGAGGAGACGAGAAGTTGAAAATATAATGAAAAAGAATGCTGACTGGATCTGGGATTGGTCCAGCCGTCCGGAAAACATTCCACCCAAGTGTGTACCAGTAATGTACCTCATCCTTTACAAGATTTAATTCAGTAATAATTAGGAACTAACTGTCCTTTTTGTCTAAAGTGTGGCCCTATTTACAAGGAAAAAAATTAATAACCCTTAAAAGGGGTTAGTTTAGTTCAATTCGGTGATTAACTAATCTTGTAATTTGTATGTGTATATATGCTTAGACCAGCCTATGATGTTTTATTAACTAGATTTCAACATTATAATGATAAAATAAGGTGTGTAGAGTTACCCATTATCTGCGCATTAACATTTGTAATGCATAATGCCCCCAAAGGGAGTTTTTGTTCAAGCACCCTAAACGATCAGCCATCCTCAGCATGAGGAAGACGAGCGTGATGAAGAAGGGGGGCGTTTTCTCCGCTGAGTTCCTGAAGGTTTTCCTTCCCTCACTTCTCATCTCCCACATACTCGCCGTGGGCCTGGGGTGAGTCAAACCGCTTAGGTGTGGGCTGTGCCTTTCCGTCATCAATTATCCGGTTTGACCCATTCACACATGCATCTAATCAGTCATCGTTTATCCAGTTGATGCATCTAGTGTCAGTATGTTTCGTACAACCATTTGTTTCATAACATAGGTTTTACACCCTCCTACTAAAGCGTATACCAGCTCGAGCACACAGAAAATGTCCAATTTAGTTTTTCTGACAACATGCTTGTGTCGTTAACAAAGGAAAGTCACAATGTAAAGCATTTTATGATGCCATGGCGATGCTTTGTCCTTAAAAGTATGTCAAATGTGAGATTTGAGCTGTCAGAATGGGTGATCAGTTGCAGTCATCATTCCAATGATCACTTAAATGATTAAAAATGCTATTGGCCAACCTCCCAAGTGGTTTGGTATGTTACACCACAGACTGAGCCTTGTGATTCAGAGATCACCGTCCTGACTGTGGCCTGGAGTCAAGGGAACAAATTGTGCATTTCCTTTTAACCTTTTCTTGATATTTTGTTTTAAGGATCTACATCGGAAGACGTTTAACTTCTGCGACTAGCGCCTTCTAAAAAGGATTCTACAAGGAACGTGTCACCAACTTTGTAATTGCATTATACCAACATCGTGATTACATAATATACCGTACTATTGGGCATGCCTAGGTGTGACGCTTTAGAGTGGGATAGACGTGGTCATGTGACCCGCTCCCATGTGATGGCACTGTGCTGATCTGCCTAGACTCCCTTGTGTCTGTTACTCCTTTCTGTTAGCAGGGCTAGCGGTTAGCTTCTGGTACCCAAGACATTGCTTTCACTCCCACATAGTTGTCATTGATGGTGTAAAAAAAATAAAAAGCATGATTGGAAACTGCCTTTGTTTGTTTAAAACATGTTTGTAATTACAAATGATTATGGTTCAGGGATACTAGATATTGCCAGGTTGCAGGGTGTTTGTTTTTTTCAGTTTGTAAAAAACAATTGCGTTAAGAGATTTGAATAGAAATGTAAAAGTATCTGGAAGGAACTGGGGGACTTTATGTAATGTTACTGAACTGTATTGTTGAGAGCTAAGAGACTTTAGTTTAATCCATAGTGGTTTGCTATTGAAGGAGTTAAGAAGGTTGAAACTTTGCTTGTTAAATGTGAGGGTTTTGTTAACAACTCACAAATAATCTGAACGTACAGATTTAATGTTTTACAATTGCATGAACTTGTACCAATAAATGGTATATACCAACCCTGTGGACTCTGGTTATTCCAAAAAAGATTTTTTGTAATGCTCATAGTCTTGAAAGTACCAGCGCCTTTTACGTAATTTCCGTCAAGGCTAAGTATGATTACATTTAGAGTATGTGAAGGCAAAGAAAGATGAGAGGGAAATGTAAAAGCTTTCCCTTTCATCGTTGCACACCGCTTACATACTTACCCCGGGGTAATGTCACACATCCATCTTTCTAAGATGTAGAACGACACTGAGTGGAAGGGGAAGGGTGACGGACTGTGGTCCTCTCTTTCCTGGGCTCTCGGTTAGTCTTCACCGTGCGAGTCCCTGACTGCTCCGATTTCTCTCCGCACAACGGACACTTAGAGTCTTACAATCGCTCAAGTTTGGGTGACACGGTTTAGACGAATAATACGTTGCTGTGTGCATAAGTGAGAGACAACAGCTGACAAAGAGCGAATGTCTTAAACGTTCCTCCCTCAGTCTCCGCGAAAAGGTAAACACACGGGACACAGTGACGAAACGTGTGTGCTATATAGAAAGGTCACGCTGTGAGAATACTTATTAGCTTGGTGAGCAGAACATCGTCATCCTGCTACAGAGAATGGAGAAGTCTTGAGAATAGCAATACGATTTAATAAAGTCTGAACTAAAACGAATCAACCTTAACTGCTGAAGAGAAATACTCCATCATAAAAACTAATTTATAGAATTAATAAAAATCAGATTACCTAGATAAAGAAACATTTGAAATGTGTTCATAGCCTCATTTTCTCATCAACTAATCTTCCAATGTCCGCGTTTGGGTTTGTTATCACTCCATAATGCGGATTGTAAATGCCTACGTTATCTCTGTAGCCACAAAATGCAGCAACCTGAAAGGTTAAGACTGGTTATGATAACTACCTTTTCGTGTTTCTCTTTTCGAGTTTGTGGCTAAAAACGAACGGCCATTCGACTCTTCCATCGCTTAACAGCGGTCTCGCGTGGCAGCCGTTTCTCTCCGAGTTTGAGTATCAGCACCAGCTAGTTGTTGCTACTTATATTGTACTAATCATTGACTGGATCTATGTGTCCGAAACATCTAATATCCGGGGAAATTTAATTTAGTCTTTATCTGTTCTTCTCTTGCACAATTTCCCCCCCGGCGATCTACTAACGTTGCTTCTCTTTAGACTTTTTGCCTTTTTAAAAGTGCTTTATTAACATTCTCAGGCAGAATACATTTCACACATAATCACATATCTACACACACACACAAAAAACAGAGGGGGAAAAAATGTTTTGGGACTTTTTGCCTTGACCAATAATAATAATATAAACAGGACGTCTCGAGCGCATTCCATGATCGCCGCACTTAACGTTCAACCAACGAAATTAGTATCCTTATCTGGCCTGATCAAAAAATAATACAGATTGTATCGCTAGGAGGCGCTATGTATAACAGAAACTGTTTTTTTCCCTAAGGTTCCGTCTCATCTTTAATTTTTAAGAAAACTGCACAGCTGTCTGGCTAAAACACACAAAACGATTAATTTAGAAAATAATAATTAAAGGAAAACAATAACAAAAATGTGGATATAAATACAAGAGGGGATTGTGTCTAACACGTATTAAACACTTTTCTTTTTTTTCAGTGAATGCATCAATACACGAGTTAACAACCAGCTGAGCAATAGCCTCAGGTTATCAAAATTAATTTAATAATTAATCAGAGCATATATTTATGTCAATTCTGCTGTAAATTTGTTCTCCAACCTATTGATTGAATAATATCCCGATTCAAGTAATAATACGAACAAGAAAAGGTTATTTAATTTACGTAGCTGCGAGTACGCATAATTGCAGCACACATCTTCTTCACGGTTCAGTTCAGTTTTTCAACCATTACATCTCACCAGAATTTAACTGGTTGTATTGGTTAAGTTAAACAGTATTTGCGTAATCCACTTATGTTTCCGGGGACGTTTAGTTAGAGCTGCGTGAGCATGGCGGATAGGATTACGTTTATGGAACGTGTGCGGCTCACCAAACAACCAGCAGTGAGGCACACGTGACGCTACCTCCACTTTAAAGTCAACGAGGAAGACTAATGACTGTGTACACTTTCCCCACGCCCTGCAAAACATGCGCCGTCCGACGTGTGCCACACACACTGATCAGCACTGCTCAAACATAGTGGCCTCATTATCTCTAACATCTCATATTCTTCGTCTTTTCACAACGTTTGGATTGTATTTAACCGAACAGCCTACAATTTGATATATTCCCGTTTCTCTACACATTTTAAACAGATGCATTTCAGCCCCTTCAGTTGCAAAGTTTGCAGTCGTTACAAAAATGCCAGTTTTTATTTTCTTTGAGCATATCGAACTTGGATTGTGTTTAGCGGCTAACATTGCAGTCACAGTCTAGACAGAATGATCGGCAGTATTGCCCCATCGCCAAACAGCCTCAATTCCAGCCTTCCCACCCCCCATCTTCCAAAGAGCCACGTCACTCACTTTTTCTCGCGATCTCTGTCTTTAAATACTAGTGGTACGGCATCGAATTTCCTTCTTGCTTGAAAAGTTAAAATGGTCTTCCGTCTACGGATAATCGCCATAGAGCGAATATTATTGCGAATATTATTTTTTCAAGGAAAACAACAAACACGCCCACACAAGTGCACAAGCAGAGCTGACGCGTCACTTTTTCAGTACATTTGGAAGAAAATCGCTTCAAGGGAGGGGGTGGGGAAGATTGTACGGATAAAAATAGAAGTATCTAGAGGACAAAGTTCAAAACACGACGTTGACCGACGCTGCATGGACATCGGGGGGAAATGTTATGTATTCCAGTCGAGCAACCACTTCCAGGAGATTTCTGGTTCTCGTCTTATTTAAATGGTGAATCCCACATCACAAACTATTTACACACAAGGGATCTTTTACAAGTGTCGTTCGAACATGAGCGCCCCATCTGGTGAATGGTTGGTGTGAATTTTAGCGGAGGCCAATCATTCGATCCGCGTAGCATCACGATTGGCACGCGCTGGCCACTCTTACACTAGCGTGACGAACGGTAGCCATGTCTTCTTCATAACGACTGCATTAGAAAGCGAGTCTGCGGTGCAAAAGACGGCGAAATTACCTACGTCACTAAAGGGTCCCTCAGCAAGGTCGAGATTTGCAATGTTAATTCTGGGTGCTGGCAAAAAATTAAAACGAGTTGGAGATATTGATAGTAAATAGCACAGTCTTTCATATATATAGTCAAAATGCCCCCCAATATATTGATATCAAAATATTTTAAAAATAAAAATGTGCGATTTGGCAGATTTGGGGTCACCCCTAATGTTGACTCCATGGCTACGTCTCCGTGGTTTAGTCGTTCGTTCAAACTGCAAGTTTGCATCAATCAAACATCCACCTACTGACGGGTGTCAGTAAAATGAGTGTCTGATGCTTCGTGAGCTTTAGTCATTTCTCTGACTAACACTCCTCGCCTCTCTCTCTATCCTGTTCTGGAGTCTCAGTGGCAAGCCGATGTTAATTTACAATATACATATAGGCCTATTTATAACAGTCGGTCGCGTGTGGTACAGTAAAATACAAAGAGGTACTAAGAGTAACTGAGTGCTGTGGTCTTTAGTGTAAGCGAATTGGGACATGATCCCTTACAAAGGAGACGCTGCACTGGCTCTCGATTCTATTTGACAGTGACCTCAGAGTAGGCGGGACGCGGCGCTGTGAGTCAGCCCACCGACTCATCGCAAGACCTATCAATCAAGTTAAATGTCTTGAGCTTCGCAGCCTGTGTTTGTGCTGCCGTTTCCAATGCCTGACCCATGGCCGGTGTACGTTTGCCAGGACTTATTACATTGTGTGTGGAAAAGCAAACGAATGCAGTACGGCGGTCGGTTGGAAGTCAATTATGAAAAGTGGTTAGCGAATGGATACACCTGGTCCTTCGACAAATTGCAGTTGCGTCCCCCACTCTCATTTAGTTTTTTTTTTTTTTTTTTTTGGGTGGGGGTAAACGATTATTTCTTATTTTGTTTGAGTTTTAGATTAGTTGTTTTTAATTGCTACCTACCCTGACTGGACTGTCCCTGCAAAGGGTGAGTAACCAAACCTTGCAATCTGCGAGCCACCGGCCTGTCGGTATAATGATGATTTGGGTCAAGGAGTTTTGACGGGACGGCGACAGCATGTGCTTCTACGTGACTGCTTTATTTGTTTATTTTAAGAAAGTGCCGTGTTACTAAGCCGGGGAAGTTAAATCTAAGTGGAGCTTTGCACTTCGACAAGACGGAACGGCGAATGAAATTTAGTGGAACTTCATTGACGATATTCAGATTAGTAGATGAATGCTACAGATGCTGAGACGTGTCTAATGCTTTGTGGAACAGTGAGGAACGTCTACTTGGACACATTGTTTAAATTTCTGTTCAAATCACCAAAATACATGGTTTAGATCTATATTTCTATATTTTAGATCGTGCAACGCAGTTTCTTTCTCCTCAGTTATGAGGCAGTTTACCTCTCTGTGAAAGCGGGGCACATTGGCCTCATACTATTATATAACAGTTTAGTGAAGCTGTGAGTTAGCGCACAAGAATAGAATCTTTATACCAGTGCTGTTTTCTACTATCGATATTCCAGAATAATAACTGACGTGATGTTGGTTGTTTTTATCGCAAATAACTGCGAGCATTCGAACTCAATTCGCCCAAGTCATTATATGCCAAAGTTTCTTTAGTTACTTAAAATGTATGCAAATATCAGTTTGGATATTCTCAAAAAACAAAACAAAACAAAAAAAAATATATATATATATATAACCCTATATAAATATAAATAATAATGACTTTACTGTATTAATTTTTCTACTCTGAACACTGAGTTTAGGTTTGATTAGTTTCTGTCAAACCCATCTTCACTGCTTTTAAGGTTAGAAGATTTGAAGATAGCTCATTATAACGAGCAAGGCGATTCTGGCCAGTTCGCTACTTTTGCGATATCCCCATCGTGTCTGTGTGTAAAACGGCATGTCTTAGAATCCCACTCAATCCAGCACTCCACCCCGATTTGACGACTTGGATCGTTGTCAAATGGCTGCTGTCAGACATGCATCAATGTCGGATTAGGCCACTTCTAATTTTGTACTAATCCAGATCAGGGATCGGTGTGTATGCAGCAGCAGGGTTGTCCTGTAGCGGCAATGCCGAATACTCAGGTCGCTCTTCCAGCACCACCACAATTCTACTCAAGGCTCAGATGGCCATTCCATTTTGTCAAAATTTTCAAATTTTCAAATTTGTTGAAGTTATAAATTGGTTTACAAACGTTAATATGGTTTTGCTGTTTTAGAATGAGGGAAAACTGTGCCTGGATGAGCAAAAAGTAATTTATATCCTGAGTCAGAATTGAAATAAATTTTTTGGGTCAGAATTAAAAAAAGGACTGTTTTCGAGAATATGTCCCTCTTTTTATAAGAGGTGTTTTAGAAGTACAGAAATAAGAGGAACACTATGGGGTCACCAAAATGACCTCAGAACAGTCGTGTCCCTATCCAGTTCACTATACATGGAAAATTGTTCATTTGGTCGGCCGCTATTCCAGACCAAGAGAGAACAAGAATGGGGACCCTCGTCACAATGATCTCTGCTTCAGAATCTCACGTTTACGAGCGTACCCCGGCGAGCGGTGCACGTTTATGCGCGTACCCCGGCAAGTGGTGCATGTTTCTGCGCGTATCCCGGCAAGCGGTGCACGTTTCTGCACGTTTATGCGCGTACCCCGGTGAGCGGTGCACATTGATGCACGTACCCCGGCGAGCGGTGCACGTTTCTGCGCGTATCCCGGCGAGCAGTGCACGTTTGTGTGCGTACCCTGGCAAGTGGTGCACGTTTCTGCGCGTACCCTGGCGAGCGGTGCACGTTTACGCGCATTCACTCGAGGTGTGCGCGCTTACGAGCGTACCCCAGCGAGCGGTGCACGTTTCTGTGTGTACCCCGGCGAGCGGCGCATGTTTACGCGCATTCACCTGGGGGTGCACGTTTCCGCAAAACTTCTAAATGAACTTCCGATGCATAGTCTCAGCCCAACTGGAAGTCTTTCTGTCCTTTGCTATGTCGTCTCTGAATGTTCTCTTTAACATTGAAGGTGATATGACAGTACACCAAGTGTGAAGTATTTAATTAAAAATAAAAAAGTGAGAAGAAAGGGGTGAAAGCTGGCTCCGTTTTGTCACTGTTTTCCACCATTTCAGCTGCTGTCCTCAGCATTAGCCAAAGTGATGAGCGCAGCGGGTATTTTCAGATCAAACGTAAATGTGGAACAGTCTGAGGTCAGCCATCAGAAAAGCGTATGATATCATAGTCTGTTCAACAGAGGGCTTCCATGTTGATTTCATGTGGGTCCAAGTAAGGTCTGTGATTGCTTCAATAATTAATTTATATTAATTGTGATGATTAGGAACCAACGGGGCATGTGAATTACTGCATCAGAGAGAGAGACACACACACACATGCACACCAATCTCCTTCAATCCTAGCCACCAGTCTCTAATCCATAGTGTAGGCTATACAGGTTCAGCGCTTGGTCGAGCTCCTG
>JAOVYW010065652.1:0-21552 GCA_025775045.1 Hiodon tergisus
CCCCCCCCAAAGAGAAACTCAAAGCCTCAGTTTCTGTTTTTACTTTAGCGTCTGGTTCAGGCTCATTTTCAGTAGAATCACCGAAGGAGTACTCCATTACTCCAGTACTCCCATTTCATTAAGGACACATGAGGAAGGAAAAGGAATGCCACGGATATCAGAAAGGAAGGACACGCACGTCATTAAAGAGAATTGCATAAAACCTGCTGTCCAGTAATTCTGTGTGAAAAGTTAAACTAAAAAAGGTGCTGTGGCCCTGCCTTTCAGCTATGAGCAGTTTCTCCCCTCGCGTGTGAAAGCCGTCTTACAGAGGTCACGCGAGACTGGTTTAATCCCGCTGGGTGGGAGTCGAGTAATTATAAAAGGAGCGAGTGAGCGATTCGGATGTCATGATGAGAAAATAAAGACCTGAACACAACCCGCTTTGTTTCTTAGCTTCTTTCAGCACCTCGAATAATGGAACGTAGGAAATGATAATTCCTGAGGACAGAACATGAACAGCGTTTGGTGAATTTTTATTCACTCTCTATTTTCCATCCACACAGTAGCAGCTCTAAGCACCTTAACGAATGACTGGCTGAGAAGGCTACAAAAATAAGTTTTTTCTCATAGGCCCTGAAGAAAACATGGCCCTAACATTGCTTTCTTTTTCAACATACTGATATCATATTTTTTAAAACTTTCACATATATACAGCCAGGACTTTTCTTGAATACTTGTGAAAGTCAATGTCCAGCTAATCGCTATATTTCTATGTTTGCATTTTATGTCTGTGGGTTTTAGCTCATGAGTCTGATGTATCCAGACAATCTGGGTTGACTTAATCCCTAAAGAAGAGAGATGTCCTAAACACCAGCTTCAAAGGTTTTTAAATGACAGCCCACTGGATTTGATTATTACTCCCAATGTAGTTCATAAGGTCAACTCAATTGCAGAGGTATGATCTCTCAACCATGTATAAAAATATGTCTTTTGTTATAATATGAAAATAGAGCATCTTTTCAAATTTCCTCATAAAAACACTTCTCTAATTCTTGAGGAGGTATTTCTGGTAGCCAACATCGGGGAAGTGGGAATTTGCCAAATACCAATAATCATGTTCTAATCTTAAGACCAAACATGCAGAGACATTAACTTAAGTGAGAAATTTCCAAAACAGCCGAACGGCAGTGAAACGTAATTAATCCATCACTGATTGCAAATTTAAATTAGCGGTGAATTAGAAATCAGGGATCTTAATTGCGAGCTAATTCCCCATAAAGCAGACCAGCTCTGAAACATCTCTCAACAGCGTGACACTAGGTAGATGTTCTGTGATTAAAGCCTATTAACGCTCCCCTGCATTATTGCCGGGGCAACGTCTTTGATGATAAGAAGAAAGGCCCTTATCAAAAAAGCCAGTGATGGATTTTTTTTTTTGCATACCAGATGAGGCGTGCCATGGCAAAGAGACGGCACTGTTCTCACTTCAAGGATGAGCTCGGATTTGTTTTTTGTTTTTACCAGCTATCAGCAGTTCTTTTCTGCGTCCATCTCAAAAGAAATGTCTGAAACGAAAATCTCACAGTGGAAGGGTGTAAGACAACCTATTCAATTATGTAAAGTGTCCCCCCCCCCCCCCCGCTACCCTCACCCCACCGTACGAGATAAGACTAACGGGTTCTGACCAGATATCGCTTTTATCACTCATTGCGCAGAGCTTATCCTGACGTTAAGTGCAATAGCAGCGTCTCCACGCTGAACTACAGCTGGCAATTAAAGCTCAGCGGAGATTAGACAACAGCGCTAATTTCTCTGGGTCTTAATGATTCTGTTTCAGATAGCACAGTGAAGATGGTAATCGCCGCCCTCCTGGGGTGCTGGGAGTGTGAAACCAAGCACTCCGCTTGTTATGATCAGGCACCCACAAAAATTCAATCTGTCACCAACGGCGCCTTAGAAATAAATAATAAAAAAAAAAATTTTAAATCACTTTTTTTTTTATTGCTGCCATTAAGAAACATAAAACATACTGAACGCTTGAATGAATCAATCAAACTTGGCAGATTCTTGTGAGGACAATTTTTCTACCATGATGGAAAATTCACGTTTTATGTAAATAAAATTCTATGTGTGTGGGGGGGGGGTGTGGGGGGGACCCCTTATCAGTAGACTTTGACTATTAGCCTCAGTGACAAATGCAGCCAGGTTTCCTTTATCTAAATTGGGAAGGGGGAAAAAATAAGTTATTTGAATATCAGTGGTGAGAATGCAATATACTTCTATTAAGGAATCTGCGCTTTTTCATTTCTTTTCCACATGATAAGACAGTATTTAGCGCTGTGCAGACAGAGCTTAGGAAAAACCAAGCAATTCATGCAAATCATTTGCTTTTTTAGGATTTTAGGAAAAGTCTCATTCACTGCAAAATAAAAACCTCGCTGGTATTCACCTGATGTGGTTCTGCCATTAAATGACAACTGAACGCAAGTGGCTTTTCTCTCTAATATGTTGCTCTTCATAAGACGGCAGACAAAGCTGTTCAGTGCAATAAGGGGAAAACGAACTCACTTTCTCTTGCTCTGGACCGCCACTCTATGCCACTGCTCTACATTACTGGTGGTGCTATTATTTTTATTGACCCCCGACCCTCCTTCAGTTCTGCTATTTTCTTCCAACTCTCAAAATTGAGGATAAGCGCTTATGTCAACAATGGCCAACACCTTTCGGAACCTCATGTCTGTCGCGAACTCTTCTCAAACTGAATAACTGGCTCACGCTAAACAGACCACGTACGAGGAAGCACGAGACAGCCATAGAAAAAGCACAAGCACCTACAGACATAAATAAAGCTATGAGAACTCAACATAATTTATATGCTGACACGCACAAAAAAAATACACATTCTGGGAATAGGGTGCAGGAAAACTGCAAGCCATTTAATGGCTGTCTGCAGCAGAAGGGGAGCTAAGAGCCGCTAAGGGCCTCAGCCAGTGGAGTCCTCAGCAGGACATGACCGGACACTTACAGGTCTCCATTCCCTCGTCATCCTCCTCCGGGGCTGGCCTGTCATACGATTTGTCGATGGCGGCCCGGAAGCTCTCGTTGCAGCCCCGCCCCCTAATGATCCGTGGGCGCGGCCGGTGGAATGGGAGGTCTCCGTTCAGTGTCACCTCAGCGACGGCGGTTTGGAGGCTTTCCAGGGAGCTGGACTTTTTGAGGCCTAGCGAGGGGCCCACGTCTCGTGTTGGAGAACCTTTGGAAAGAAACCATTTGTTATCAAACGTATGACGAATTTGGTCCTCTCTGAAACTGTGAAACGATCACCTACTAACGCAAATGAATTACCATTGTAGAAGCCTATATCCACACTCACACCTATATATAATTAAAAAAATCTATAAAAACATTAACACTAAAATATTTTTATAAGAAAAGAAAAAAGAAACGTCGTTTCGCACATCATAAGGTATCTGATATCACAGTGATGGGCAAAATACAATCCAGCACAGTTAAATGCTGTCTGCACACTGCCATAAAACTATTCAGGGAGTGGATGGCTGTGCTTGTCACAGGCTTATAAAGATCATGGAAGTTACTCTGCATAAGAGCTTCTGCTAAGCAACTGCATGACTACACACGATTACATTGCTCGATGGTAACAACAGATTCCTCAAGTTTGGTTTGAATTATTTTTGGGTGGTAATGGGTAATGGAAGGAGACAAGGGGGAAGGCTCGGCAAACACGCGTAGACTAAACACCCATTCCGGCAGACGTGTCCTGGGAGCTACCGGCTGAGCCCGCTTGGCCTGTCATGCATTTAATCCATTCAATTATTTTCAACAACGTGTTAAGCTGCACGCTAGATGTCTTCTGAAGATCTAAACCCCACTTCAAAAGCAGGGAAATGAAAGGAGAACACATTTGTCTGCGTGGACATATTCAGAATGGAGACTTCAGACAAAACACAGTGATGAAGGGTACACCTGCGACGGGCGTCTGCGCTTGTGAGTTTCAGGAAAACCGCTGGCTGACCAGCCGCGCCCCTGTGAGGTAAATTGATTCCCCGAACAGATAGAGCAATGTATCATGACAGCTAATTCAACACTGTTTAAAATGACAAACACGGGCACAATAGTCAAGTTTTAACACTGCATATTATCATTGCACGCATTTCTAAAGACCTCACTGCTGAAAGCAACGTGCAGATGTTCTGACATTATGGTTCGCCGACTGCGAAATGCTGATGAGACACAGCCGCCGGTCCGACGCAGGCTGATACCAGCAGCCAGAATGATATCATTAATGCAGCATAATGAAACGTACACACTTACAGATCTAAGAAAAATACTAAATTCAAAAGCCACTGAAGCATAACTAGGGTTTTTTTTTTTTGTTTCCAAAAGAAGTGTGGTATTACTATCATAGGCCTGAGAGGTACTGGGGCTGCTTACTGGGAATACTGATGAACTTGTTCTAACTCAGCTGGATGTCTGTGGTTACCAGTCAACGGATCACCCACCTATTTAATGTCCCCAGAGTGCAACCGAGACAGCTCTAATTATTTATCCGTTGCAGCTCTTTCTTTGGGTCATGTAAGTGATGTGAGACGTGTATTGGTGTTTTATTTTCGGCAGGGCATGTCTAGGCTCCCCTCCGGCCCGGCCCTGCCCTCAATGCGGCCTACTCAAGGGAGACCCCCCCTCTGCTTTCACATGCTCTCCAGCTGTGGTTAAATTCCAGTTAAGGAGAGTGCCCAGGCAAAGCCCACACTGATGATGTATGGTTCTAGATTTCCGGGATAATTATTCTTGAGTCAGGTGTAGACATGGTCGGGAATAAATCCTGACAATCTGTTTAGAATACAATAACTGTGGGTTTGTTTAGACCTCAGTTGCTGATTAAGTGAACTCACTCTGGAATCAGCCAGAGGCTCAAACTGTTTCCAGTTCAGTACTTGGTACCGACTCCTCCTGAAAACCACTACATCTGAACTGTTAAACGAATTATGTCATTTATTTTACTGGGTTTTCCCTACCATTACCTGGGCTGGACGGGTCCCCGGGACATGACCACCAGGAAGAACACAGCACACGACCGCTATACAGGCGTCTTTGCGCAGCGCTAACAAGGCCCTGCCGCTCCCTGGAGTTTGGGGGAAGGGGCCCCGTCACGAGGCCTCGTCCTGCCTCCTTGCTACCCCGCACCCCCCACTCTATGCCCAACTCTGTCATCAATTACACACTGACTTGTTTTTGGTGGGCTAAATGGTCCATGCCCCATTGCTACTGAGCTCGCAACAGATCTTGGACCAAGAGATTAGCAAAACAATAGATTAGCCAGAGAAAATAAACCCTCATCGCAGAGAAAACAATCAGAAATCTATTACACCCTCCTCTCTCGCTCAGTTAAATTTTCCAGAAATGCCCGCATGGATGGCTGGAAAGAGTACTGCCGATTGTTTTGCTGTCAGGCTAGAACGGAAACGAAGGAACTGAAAAACACAGCTGGACGCTGTGTACCTTTAAAGGTATTTCCATTGATATGATTCATTTCTAGCCAGCAGCGACTTCGAAAGTAGCTTCTGCGAGGTGGGGCCCTTAACCCTACTACTCCTAGTAGATCCATTATCTTTGCAAACCCACGCTGGGTACTTGCCCAATTACCTGGGACAGGGCTGAACTTCACCCATAAAAGAGGCTTTCGCAACTCATCAGACGCGGTAAAGCTTACAAAGTTAACTTTTAAACGTGGAGGAAATTGCATTTGTGTCTGCTGTTAGCATCAGGAGCTTGAGCATTCATTTCCTGGGGCAGTCCACGGCCAGCCGTATGCCAGGAGCTGACAGCCCCGTTCACACGCCGACTGTGCCCCGTCCATCATGATACTGACGTGTGAATGTGCCTCAGTTTTTCTCCCATAGGCAGAATCACATTTGCAACATTTTGGGGTTTTTTCCCCCCAGTGCATGGATTGCAGCAAGGTTAACAACTAAACAGGACAAAAATGCTGGTTTACCTGGGGTTGCCTCAACAACCTCATTTCGGATTGCAGGACTTATTTGCCGAAAGATCATTAGGTATAAGGAATAGAAATGATTTATCCACACTTGGATTAAAGGGCATGTTGAACAGCCTTTTAGATAGAGAATACCAAAGCTACCTAAGAAACACGGCCTCATTAGGGGAAACAGTACTGCCCAGGCATATTCTGAGCATAAACGCAAATGCAATGTTTAAAAAATAAATAAATAAATATATCAGCGGCGAATGTAACAGTTAAAGGAGCATAAGTGGGTGTGGCGTCAGAACCATCATTCTCAGGAGCTGCATTTTAAGTTCCTGTATTTCAAACTCTGCCGTCTACAGTCAGAGCCTAGTGACTGCGAGATAGCGGATTGGCTGGAGCTCCGGCCCGTGTCTATTTCACCCGAATACAGGCAGGCCTTGGAAGGCGGCTTGACGCGTGGCTCTCAGACTGACAGTTGATCGCGCAATCCCCTGACACACGACAAACAAACCAGTGAGTCTTAAAATAAACCGTATTTTACTGTCTTGGAGCTTAAAACATGTCGCTGATAAAGGGATGTAAGCAGGAAAGGCCCAAGTGATGTGGAATTTATTCTTAATTAAGTAAAACTAATGGCAAGCAGGTAATTTAATGGGCAAAGACTGATTATCATTAAACATTAAAGGGGGTATTCCAAACTACAGGAATAAATCACAAGTTGTTATCACACAGGCTGTAGCTATGGAACAATTAATCAAGCTAAAATGTAACCCCCTCTGACCATTCTTCATCATGTAACAACACATGTAAAGCTTTGTGTACGGATGGGGACACCATTACATATAATTTATTCAGGGCCCTGGGAGTTGGAGCAAAGCATTAGAGGGGCAATTACTCTAAGAATAGGTCCAGCTTAAAACTTGGACCGAGATTCCTGTGCAAGTTAGCATCGTGAGTTCAACAGGGCACTCTCCTTCTCTTCATGAGACACGTGCTCAATTCTTGCACGCATTCTCAGGGTCATATTTCCAAGTTGTGGCGTACCCGGCCACATTTCGAAATCACTACCGACGATTTGTGACATTTTCGGAGGAATACGATCACACTGCTGACCACTGGAATTCAGGACATTGTTTAAAAAAACAAACAAATCTCCTAATGGTGGATTTGATAGAGGAGATTCAACGCACCCGCCTGCTCAAGAGCTTTGGCCTTCATTCCGTTCTCCTCTCGGCAGATATGCACGAGGGGCTTTGCTTCCAGAGAGGGAACTGAGGGAAGCAGTCAGTGATCTGGGCACCCCAGCTGACTCTGTCCTCTCTACGAAAGCCTCAGTGGACCGCGGGTCACTCCATCTTCCCGTGCCAAGTAAAACCCAGCCCCAAAGAGACTTTTTTACCCCTCATTTTTGTTAGCCACAGGACAAGGGGGACAGATAAGTGGTATGGATCCTGATTAGGCAAGGCCAAATGGCTATGACAACATCCTTTCTGTGTGCCTACGTAAGGCCTTAATTATATAGCACCTTCGTAAAGCTTTTAATTTAACTAATTTCTATGTAACGTCATGTCTGAATCATATATCTGACAGATATGTGGTTAATAACATTTCAATGTGCATTTAAAAGAATGTGAATGGACTACTTCCAGTGTGATGTGTGACGATGAAAAAGAACTGACGCAGATGGATTAAATGCAGTCAGCCAAACATTAATAATGGCCTCAAATGTCAGTTTTTTTGTTTTTTTAAGTGGACTTGAAATGCCTGTGGAATAACTAATGTTTTCTTCAGTCATTTACTTAAAATTATAATCAGAGTCAAAAATTACTTCCAAAGCTATTTTTGTAGTAGAAAAACCTCTTTAAAAAGAAAAAGAAAAAGCAATTACCTTAAAATGGTTTTCTACAAGTGCTTACTGCAAGTGTGCACAAAATGTGCCAGGTACCAAAATATGCAGACGAGACACTGAAAACCAAACAGCGGTTCATGAGGCCTGGTTCTGAAGTTGCAAGTCAGGATCCTTAATGAACCACAGCATGTATTCACAGTAGCTTCTAATAAAGGGGAAAAGCCCATCGAAAAGAGATCCTGCAGTTCTCCTTCTGACCCCGTTTGCCAGTATCCAATTACGGGTGAGTCCACGTGCCTGGCCCGAGAAACAATGCAAGGGTCCCAGGGCGTGGCCTGGCCCTTCCTGTGTCTTACCTGCCATCTTCTGTGAGCGCGGAGTGAGGTTAATCTCGTCAGCTACTGTTAAAAGGCATAAACAATTAGGTTTTGGTTAGTGCTGACATTCCACGTGCCCGACGCCTGCATCACCGATTCTACTCATGTTACATTTCCATGGCAATCAAGACAACATGCAAATCATTACTGTGTGGGGGTGGGGGTGCAGGTTGGGATTAAAGACAGGCCATTCAAGTCTTTTTGAATAACAATCAGGTGAGAGATATTAAAACATCGTGCAGAGCAGTGACTCGATCCAGCTGATCTGTTATTCCATGTTAGCATATCACTTCCAGGCACATGGATGCGAAACCAACATTTTCCTCAATCTTTGTCACTTCTAAAATGGAACCAAGCATCAAAGCGCCTGGAAAGTTTAACAGAATTTAGCTGTGACTGGATTCAAATTCCAGAAATGCGTTCGCTGATTCAGAAATGAATTGAGAAAGATCGAGGAGAAAAAAAAAAAAAACTAAACAAAATTAAGGGTTGGGAAAAGGTGTTTAATTCAAAAGGTTTGAGGAAAATGTAAGTAGAATTGAAAAGTGCTGAAACAACCAGAGAAGAAATCTTTAAGAGGGCCCCTTATTTAACTACTCGGACATGCTTGGTCTAACTTGCAAACTTACTCAGTCTGGTCTGGACGTGTCAGATGCCATGCCAACATTTTTTTGTTTAGCAAGGGGCCAATTTTTAGAGAACTACAGCATTGTAATGGATATTGGTCACTTTGCGAGTGCATAATTCACTGAAAAAGCTTTGTTGAAACAATCACTGTATTAAACATGTTGTACAACATCTCATACAAATTCCCAAATGGATTTCAGTTCACTTTATGGGAAGATCTAGTTAAGGTCCTTAGCGCATCACCTGCATATATGTGGTTTAATCTATCTTGTATGAAACAGTCAAAAGCCTGACATTAAAACAGCCACACATTTAAAACAACCTTCCTCTATTTAGAATTTTGTTTTCAAAGGCTTTTTTACTTTTTCATAAATCAATTTACAGTAAAAATCATAAGTGTTGTTCATCATAGCTGGCAGCACTTAGGCGCACAATCATCAAACATTTTGATTCATTATGATGGACTGCAATTGACAAGAGCAAAGTTTCCTGTATACCATTATGGTTTCCGTTTATCAAAAGTAAGCGCTTATTTTCAAGTCCCATTTACATTTAATTGATAAGAAAAGAACATAATGCATATAAAATTTGTAAAACCAAATCTACTCAATTTATCAACAAAATCCATCATTCCACGCACTAAGTGCTCCATTGACTTTCCTGCCACTCATCTGATAAAGGGTATAAGTTGTATCAGAAAGGAAACGTGAAGTTTGGAATGGAATAGCTGCGAGTTCCTTGAGAACTGAGATCTTGATCTTGAGCTTACAGCAGAAGACAAACACATCTTGTCTGTCATGATTAGCAAGTGCTTTCACCAGGCAAAAACCCATAGAGCTGGCCTTTTAGGTACTCTCGTTCATATAGAGCTGCATTTTGAATCAGGCCAAATCTAGAAAGAACCACATGTTCAGAATGAAGAGGAGACTGGAGGTGTTTGTGTGTTTGACCCTGCATCACTACCTAGGTCCATGCTCTTGGACTTGCGTGTCTTGATGATCTCCAGCTGGCTGGTGTCGCCAAACTGTTTGGTCCGCTTCTCAGACATGCTCTGCCGCCCAAAGCCCTCCCTCTGGAAGATGGCGTCTGGGTCCACATCGGGGCTGAGGCAACTAAGAGGGGAAGGAATTCAAAAACAGATACCAATTAGAGGGCCCTCTACAATTTTCACTAGATACCAGACAAACTACAGGAATTTATCCACCAAGTGGAGGCAAGAGAGGGCATTCAACAGGCATTAACTTAAACTAAGAAACGGGTTAGTTTAAGCGTTTCCTGATACGTAGCCAAATCGTGCCACTGCCAGTTAAAGGCAAAAGCACAGCAATAAGTGTACCCTTGTCCATCTTTAAACCAAAGTAGAATATATCAGTATTTCTGCACTAGATTTCCGTCCTTGAGCAGGACAGGAGCAGATTTGCTGCAAAGGTTGCCGATGAGTTCGACTCCCAACATTGTTTCCACCTGGACAGAGCATAGGGAGCCCAGCCCTCCGTGCTGCTCTGAACACGGCTATCTACGTCTGCATCTTAATTGAAAAAAAAAAGCAAGGAGTCTAGGCGCCGAAAGCAGCCCGCGCCCATAATTTGCATTCAGGGGAGAGTGGCGCAATTAACTGCCGACAGTTTTCCAATTTGCACCGAGATAAGGTTGGGGGGGGGGGGGGTCCGAGAGAGAGAGAGAGAGAGAGAGAGAGAGAGAGAGAGAGAGACAGAAAGGCTGATGGATACAGATAAACACACAAGCACAGATTACATGGCAGACTTGTGACGTGTTAATCAAAGCATTCGAACCCTGATCATGAATGTGCGGAGGCCAGTGGGGATTGAATGAAGAGTGACCGCGAGGGGGGTCACAAAGAACCTGCAAAAAGTATTGCCAATGGACAAGCGGCAATGAGGAATGTGCTTCGGGGGTTCCACGCAGGTCTCAGGATTTAGTTCCAGAACAAAGCGCCTAAAAAGCCTTTCAGCCTTTTTCAATTACCGATGCGCTTTTAATATCAACTTTGGAGATCTCTGCAAGGGGTGTTTCTCAGTGTGAACAAAATTGAGGAAAAGTGTCCTAAAAGGAAAGCTTGTGAGGATCAAGGATATCTACAGCACTGGAACACTTTGAAATAGGCCCAGAGATGTCACTTCCAACAACGACAAACACTGCTGCCTCGCAGGGCTTGTTCTGTTAGAAAGGAAAGGGCATGTTTTTTTTTTCAGACGGACCTGAGCGAGAGCCATCAAGCAGCGATCAAAAGACACTGGCAGACCTCTCAATGCTCTCTCCCAGAACTGAACACATCAGCAGGAGGGGAACAAGCGCCATAGGACGCATCACTCATTTTGTTCTGTTTGTTTTTAGATCACTGCACAACTATTGGACGGATTCTCCTAAATGGTAGACGGGTCATGAAAATGCCTGCACCATCCACCCCATTTATTTCTTTCAAAGCAGCTGGAATGGCCATTGGGCACAGAGAGAAATTAATAAGGAAACTTAAATATATTATGCGAATGCAACTGTAGGCAACCTAGGCAAATTAATGGTGAGGGGCGGTGTTAGTGGCGTCCATGTGGCCTACGCGGTGCTCCAGACCTAGAGAGGGGTATAAGAATACATTACCAGATATCCTTTTCCCTGTACAGTTTTCTTGCAAAAAGGATTACATTCGCATACATACATTGAATAAAACCAGACTGATCGATTAGCTGGCTGATTGATCTGGATGCTCTGAAGGACCATGCGGTAAAGTCTGCCCCCCCTCCTTCCCCTCCCCTTTACCCAGCATCCAGATAGCTCACATGGTGTTGGCAGTGTTGAAGGGGAGGTTTCATTATTTTTGACCTACATGTATTTCTGACAAATGTATCAGATTAGCATTTCTGCCATAACACCCCCCTTACAATTTTTAGTGCACATAAATTACATCCCCCTTGGCAACGGCACTGCTGAAGTTGATATTATTAGTCTCAAATGCATTTTTGTTCTTAAAGACCTGTTAACCTGGTGCCATTTACCATGGGCGAACAGACTATATTCGCTTAGTGTTTTAAAAGGAATGAACACCCTTTCCTACCGCAGGGCTGTGTCAAGGATTTTATCGTAAATGATGGTTTCAGGTAGTGCCCTCTCACTATATTTCTGCACAGATTTTTTAAAAGCCCTTTATATCAGTAGACTTGGGTCTTCCGGCAAAAAAAGAAAAAAGAGACACACGAACCCCGATCGTAGGAAGTTTGCTATGCAACTCGTTTCAACAATATCCTTCCTGTGTGTGAAACCTAATTGAAGGAGGTCACAGAATTAACCCTACCTTGCACTTAGTCAATGAGATGATGCACTCGTGATGTGACAGTTTCTAAATGATTCTAGCACACTGCCAAAATAAACTGATCGTTACTGAATGCATTAGGCGTCAGAACAAATGTAAAATGGGGAGTGGGTGATTACTGGAAAAAGTATTAATGATTTATGGCAAAGGAATTATGTCTCAGAAGGATTACACCTGTGGAATTAGTACGGATACCTAACAAACATACATTACGGGCTGGAAAGGGCCCTTCATCAATAAAAAAATACTGAAGGAGGCAATGGTGAGATAATTGCAAAATGTACTTATAACACAGCCAACAGAAATAAGCTAGTAGGCTTCGTCAGAGCTGTTGAAATAATCACCACTAAAATCCCAATCACTTAACACTTCCTGTTGTCTTCGCACAAGTCTTTGGGAGAGTGCTCTGCTTCCTGCATTCGTTATGTCACCTGGTGCAATCACAAACCCATTTGACTCAGGTTTTTCCTGTGGCCATCTGGGAGATTAAATGCTCAAAGGGCCAACTTTTTCCCAGCCATCCCGTCATTCCACCATAGCCCTCTTTTTGGCCACTTAGGATAACCCACAAATGCATCTCAATTATTTTGTTTGTTTATGAGAATAGCCGTAGTTAATGCTTATTTTAAATACATACAAATGTTTTAAAATGTGCAGATTTGAAACAAATACCATTTTGAAACCATTAAAATTCTGGGACTGGCTGCTGTAAGCAAGGAGCCTATCTTAAGAATGCATGTGAACGTGGGTAAACTTGGGTTATAGAGAGAAATTATAATGTCTTGCCCTGGTTCTTATATCCAACTCAGTTCATTTGGCTAATAAAGCAGCATGTAAGAGCGGTTTCTGTAATTCTGAACAGATGACCAACCCCCCCTCCCTTTCAGAGGGTTCTCCTCCAAAATTAGCCAGTGTAGTGAATAGCTTTAAGGCAAACTGCACAACTGTACCTTTCAGTTAGGTTTACGCACACGCGGCTAAATGTGTCAAACTACACGGCAAATGGTTCGTGAATGAAGCCCCGTCATCTGCTAGGAGTAATGGAGCAATCCCAGTCGAAATAATCCAACCCTAAAGTTGTGCCTGCCGAGTGTATAGAAATCAGGGATGGGTGCCAGCAGGTTTTTGGACCTTCCATGGTTCTGTAGGAGGCCTTTCACAATGGCTAAAAGCCATAACTCACCACAGGGGCTCAATTAGTCAGGGACTGGCCGAGCACTTAACCTCAAATCAGAGCAGTTTCTCCCGCGATGGGCAAAGTCCTCTCTTGATTATGATGGTCCGACTAAAGCTTTAAGATTAGTTGAACAAAAAATACCTGGGCTAAATCGAGTGGCGTCGCTAAATCGAGTGGCTTCGCTAAATAAGGCCCACTGATCGAGGAAGGAGGGTGCTCAAATAAATATCTAGAGAAGGAAACGGTGAACAGCAAATCCCAAAGGTCTGAAACAAGTTTGTGGTTGTTTTTTCCCCCCTCCAAATCCAACCGCACCGTTAAAAACTGAACACAGACGTGTTCTGACATTTCTCTTAAGATAAAAGTTGAGACTTTTTAGTAGTTTTTTTATTTTAAAGCAAACATGAAACAAACACATGCGATAGCAACCTTTGATGGCCCCCTGATGGGAACCAGGACAAGACAAACATCTGAGAGCCGGGACATTTTAACTGAATTTAAGGAATATCTACTCCTCTGCATTACGCTTCAGGCACAAAAATAAAAATTAAACCAGAATTCAAGTATTTTAATTTTTTTTTTACTTTCAGGGTGTTATGGCCAGAGAGATCAAAAAGGAAAAGTTGAAATCGTTAACTCCCCACGGCCCGCCTAAGTATCGATAATGGTTATCATGAAAATGAATTGGAGATCCACATGCTATACAGTTGCATTTGTTTTTATTTCTGTCTTAGGAATAATAATCTTCTGTGCCTGACCTCTCCATTAAAATGTAATTACTTTGTATCGCAGCGAGTCCTCCAATGTTCATTTGCGCTGACTTGCAGTCATCGAACCTGACAGGAAAATTATTGGCACACATTGTATGTTGAAGAGAAATATTTCCTTTAGACCCGGCTAATGATATGGGATGGCATACTGCCCTGAGAGTGTGCACAGGTCTCGCTCGCTCTCGTCGGTACAGAGTGAGATGTGATATTTCGGCACCGCAATCAAGAGGACACAAATGCATCCAGCAATTTTCTGCAATTCCAAAAGCCATAATGAAGCCGGGCAGAGGTGCGAACAATTAAGCTGTCTTTGTCTGAGGGGTTTTCATTGTCCCCCCCTTTCCTCCTCTTCCTATTATGTTTGTGCATTTTAATTGATTTTTAAGAGGGCAGCTTTTTCTTTCCTTGAACAAGATGTAAATGGGGAGAGAGTGGGGCTGGCGCACAGCCCGAGAACATGTTCACCTGTAACTCAGGCAGGCCTGGGGGGGGGGGGTCGTCGGCTCAGAGGGGGTCCAGCATGGGGAACAGATGCGAACCGTGCAGGCAGGGAAACAGGAACATGTACAACACGGTGTAAAAGCAGTGCTCTCGCCGAGATCTTTTAATATTTATTAACCAGGAAAGGAAACTATTAGCATTTGCTAGATTTTTGCCGGCGTAATTACCCTCCAAAGAATCAGGCTCGATGCGGAAAACAGCAGCAGGAACTTAAGCAAACATTATTTATACTGGAGAAGCTTTTAAAAACCTGCGGTGAACCTTTTTCGGCTGCCGCACGCGGTAATTAATCCTGAAAACACTAGATTTCCTTCACGTCCAAAAAAACTGAGCCACAGTGTGAGTCACAGAGTCTGTCTCCTGCTCTGGCACCTGACAGGTTGTCAAAACTGTCACCAGAATTATGTTTCCAGCGGTGACAACTCACAGAGGGAGGCATGGAATACTTTCCTGTGCTTTTCTTCAGTGTTAAACTTTTTCCTGCGGTGGAGAGTAGCCCCTTATGGTGAGGCTGACATTGAAACACAGTGATGCCGGTGTAACTGGACTTCTGTGCCGAACGTTTTTTTGTCTTCTGCCGAAGAGGACAAAGGCAACAGCCCCCTAGTGGTGGCATGAGGGAGGAATCCCCTCCGCTCCTCCACAGACCACAACGCGGTGGTCTTGGAGGGATTGAACTCTGCCTTGCGCCTGCTGGTAGCGTTCAAAGAGGAGGCAATTGCCCCTTCAAAGACAAACATGGAACAGGATCAAAGCACTGAGCAGATCCATAAACCGCTGTTCCACCTGCACCGTTCTCCAATCACACCACGCCCGCCAAATGACGCACTTCAGACAGCCTATGATGTGAAAGATTAAGGAGAGTGGAATAAAAAATAAATGGCTTTGTCTCCTCGGAGGTGTGCTGTTCACTGTCTCCTTCAACCTAGGGTTCACCACACAAGGTGTAATCACAGTTGGAGAAGATGCACACAGTAGTCTTCCTCCCAAATCACCAGTGGCTGCAGGCACACACTACATGCATTATTGAGATTTATGGTGCACCACCAAACAAATCCAAGCATGTCCTCCCATGAAGCTGTTCTATAGTTCCTCTCGGGCACCCCCTAGTGGGAGGTTACAGTGGCTCACAGACACACAGACAAAGGCGCGCCTCTCATACAGATGCGAGGAGCCAGTGTTTTCTCTCTCTCTCTCACTCACTCTAATAAGCACAGGCTGACTCTTCAGTCAGGTTCTTGTCCTGTGAAACCCATGTAGAGAATGGCTTCTCCCAAACTTCTCTACAGCAGTGCAACAGAGCCCACCACTGAGATTTTCTTTTCTTAAGAATGTGTTATACGTAGCCCTCAATGCTTGTCCTTGAATACAACCGTGGAGGAGATGACTACTGCTTAACTGCTCCATTTCAAACAAACAAAACATTTTTGTATTTGAGAGAATTTGTTCTTTGCTCCTAATAATCTGTCTGCAGTATCCAATCAGCTGCCTTATCTTCAGAATGATGTCTGGGGAGACGAAAGGTTGAGGGTAGAGGAATATGTAATGAATAACAATGTTTTAATAAATCAAGTGTTCCAAGATAGCCAAGACAGACACCACCCTGGCCAATGCATGACACGCTCTAGCAGTGCCGGTCTCTTTAGGTCTCCCACCCGGTTGCCAAGTGGAAAACCGGAAGCTTTCTCACATGCCTTGCAGTGTCTTCCTTCTGAAATGCAGTGCAGGGTACTCTGCTTTGGCAACTCAAACAAGATCTCACTGAAGATGTCACACTCAACCTTTTGGCAGATTCGCTAGTTCAATTTCAAGTCATAAAAGTAGAGATGGGGGCAGAACTGGGTTTGGAAATTACTCGCACAGAAAATAAATCGATAACATTTAAATACATAATTGTTATACTTTGGTGTACATCTTACGTTATACATTCGCATTTTTCCTTCATGGGTTTAATTTTATCTGTTGCCATGACACAATATCAGCGATATTGCCTTTGTTTTACTTCCTATATTCTCACATTGTCAACGCAGCGGAATCTTTGGGTCAGACTGCATTGCGTATACGTTCGTTCATTCAACGTCTTGGTACGTCACATTATTTTGAAATAATGTTAGACACTGTCCTTTACAACCAACATTGAGAACGACAAAGAATACCACTATAGTACAGTTCCTCTCAAACCGTGCACAGCAACAAACCCAAACCACTAGCACGGGTGTAATAAAGGAGCACTAGAACACAGACTGGCTTGAACCAGCTTTTCATAGAAAACTAGGTCGCTTTATTAATGTGCGTCGTCTGCGCAGCGCTTTTACCTTCAAAACAGCCATTTATCTTGTTGGCCAGTCTTGTTAATGTGCTAATGTACCAATGTGGTGACTATATCCCCAGATATAGGGATGTGAGGTAAAGTGGAAGCTAAAAGCCAACTAGGCTTCAGGGTTTTAACGATACAGCGTAAAAAAACACAAGGTGGGTAAGCTGCTACGCATGGGCTTTGGGGAGAGAGAAAAAATTATATGGTAAGATATAAACCTATCACAATACCTTCCCGAAGCCTGTACAATGACTCCAGGTTTGGCCATGGCTTTCACTTAAAGAACAACAATGGCAATACACCAGAGATGCAGATTTTCGCTGACCCAGATCCCTGGCATTGGTATTACTAGCTCTAGTGTGTGTGAGAGAGAGAGCACGTGCCTGTGCCTGTGCGCCTGCGTGCGTACGAGCGTGCGTGCTTGTGTTAGGCTGTTGAAACATGAATAATTCAAGATAGCCCCAGGATACACTAGACGGCACACTCCTGCTCTCCATGTGTGACGGCATGCATAGGGGCCCTAATCTACGGTGACAAACCTCTGACATAACATGAACAAAGAGCACGCAAACTAAAACTAAAGCTCGTTTATAATAAATGAGAGCAAGCCACTCTCTGAGAAGGGGAAAAAAAGAAAGAAAAGAGAACGGACCGAAATAAATTGGTCTGGCCTTGTGCCTCTGTTACGACGCCCATCCTCTGAAAAGTGAGTGCTTGGAGAAGGAGCCGATGGTGCTGTGTCATCGTCCAATAGAGTTTCTCGAAGTATTTGATATAACCTTGGCCAGCCAATCAAACATAAGGAAAATATATACATACAATCTCAGTGCTGTCTCTAAGGCCAAATATAGTGAGTCGGCAACAATCTGCAAACCTTCAGCTATTGGTGCTTTAAAAGCTGACCGGTCTCCCTATTTTGGCCCTCCCAAGTCCTCACATAAATAAAGGCACTGTAATAAAAGAGACAGCTATCATTGTTGTTTGTGCGCCGGATGCAGATTTGTTCGGGGGAACACAACGTGGTTTTAGTCCTGGAATAAGAAAATAAACGAGTTGTTTCCTAATTTAAAAGTCCCAGGCCTCCATGTTAAATATTGACCATTCCACTTACACCTAAAGGCCAAGCCGGTGGCTCAGATGTGTGGGAAATGAAAAACCCGATAGGAAGCAATAACCACTAAAGCTACTTCGGAGAACTTGTTACTACACCTTTTCCATTTTTCCTCCGAGACCATATGTATTATTAAGCAGAAAAAGAGCTCCAAATCCCACACTGGCCTAAAGCACTGCAGCAAGGCCGTGAATGTGGCGCAAAGCATGCGCTGCAAAAACGCGTTTTCCCTCTCACAATAACATCAGCTGTCACTTAAAGGGAGACAACTTTTAAGTAAGAAGAGCATCATCAATAATTCAGAAGAAAATCTGATTAAGCAGGGGGGCTGAAAGAGAGGGAGCCATCTCTAACGCAATTTGCATCAGATATCGCGGAAAGATGGAAACAGACATTTCCAATTTGGATTACATTCCAAATTGGCTGATTAATAACTTAGGACGCCTGGATTTTCACACAAAAAAAAGAAAAGAGAAACGCTTTCAAGAAAAGATAGAATATTTCATGACAGCAGTGTCGACAGATGTTCAATGGGTAATGAATTCATGTTCTACAACATGGAGTGGAGAAACCACCCCCACCCAAAAAAAAAAAACACCCCAGCCAGGACGTTCAGACTTGGGTGTTCATCGACATCAGATGCTGGTGATCTCCCCGGAAAGTTTACTCCCGCTCCAAAATCCAGGCTCTGAAGGAGTTCCAGGAGCCATCCGCCAGGAACCTCGGCAGGCAGCGTATCAATTACAGTCTGATGGTTGGGGGAGTCTCAGCGAGCCAATTTTCTGCAGCAAACCCTTGTTGATCTGCATCAGGTGACGGATGCCCAGATTCAACCAGCCACAGAAGAGCTCCCAAAACCCACGGCCAGAAGGGGCCTGACAACAATTCTAAAAGGGTGAGCTCAAGTACAACTATTCTGTCCAACCACAGATCAAGAATATTTCACCGCCTGCCCAGAATAGGGGACAATATGCATGTTCTATAAACGCTTCGTTTAAGAGCGCTCACACTCCACAACTGGCAAATAAAATGACAACTAGAGAAAACAACACACACTGAAGTTCAGTAAGACATCAGGGTTCTCCTCACCACTCGCTTGGCATTTGTATGTCGTTGGCCCAGGGCGCCGGATTCTCCACTGCGAATCCCATGTCATCGTGGGAGCTGGAGGATGATTGGTCCGACAAGTGAGGCGGAAGAACAGGTGGCCTATCATCTTCAATGATGACGGTGTCATCTTGAGGCATATTTACGGTGGGAGACAGATGGTAGTTACCTGCATGGAGGGAGAGAGAGAGAGGTAGATTCAAGTTAGGGATCCTTAAATGCAATAGAGATATGAAAAAACTGACAACACTCCCATATACTGTGAGGTTGTTTGTGACTAAGGAGCCCTGTATGATCTCCATTACCACCATTGAACCACTCTACACAAGAATCTACTCATTGTGTCTAATTAGAGATAAATTTAGCTAACTGAGAAGTTTTGTCAAGTATCTAGTGCTTTAAAAGTCCGTGTTTCAAACATCGGAATTAATGACTCTAAAAGGAGAGATGTGAGGGGGAATCCACTTGTGGCGATCTTAAACACACAAAACAACAAACAAGAAGCATCACATCCAGCCTATACAGATGAGAAATTTAGTTTAAAATGAAATAGGCTTCCTAGTCTGTAACTCTGTAAATCTCTCCACTTAATAGCAATTACATGTAATTGTTACCAGAGGGGGGCAAAAACTGTTTACTCCGACCATCTCCCAGCAACAACTTAAGACCCATTTCTTTTCATTTCACGGCAAATGAAAAATGTTTTTCATAATACTGCTTTTATATGTATTGCATTGTAACTTCACTGTGTGTACTTCACTTTGTTCACAGCTGGTAATAAACAATTTGTCTACAGAAGAATTCTCCAACAAAAACTGAACGATTAAAGATATTTCTGTTATGAGTCTGTTTAGTAAATTGAATAGTCGATATATAAACCGATCGGGAGCACTCTGCTGGCAAAGTTGTTTGATTTCTGACATACATTCATATTTCAGGCCCCTTTTTTATATTACTTGCACCTACAATAAACCGTAAACGAGTTAAGTGATATTAAACATATCATTGCTTTTAATATAATTCTGTAAAATATAAATCTAAGGGAGATTATGAGTGGCTGACATTTGTGTCGTTTTATCATACAAAGGTCGCCATAGGCGAGTCTTGTTTCTGTGTCCTTACCTACTGACCTGCACTCGTTCTCTCTACCCTGAAACACATGTGTAGGTTAGTACCTGGTGGCGGGGTTAGCACCGAAACTCGAAAAAATGAATCCCATTTCTCACCCGATGGACAAAACTCGGGCCACGCAATTGAATTACATCTCCAATTTAGGCACAGGAGTTACGGCCGTGTTCGCTGAGATCGAAAGTTAGTTATACTTAGCAAGAACTAATCTGATTTCCTGTGGAATAATTGCGAGTCGGATTAACACTTTACAATGCATTTTTTCATATAGTGAATCTGCACTGCAGTGGAGACAGGCCTGTTTTCAGCGGTAGATTGATTCGTTTGAAGAAGCAAGCCAAAGTGCGCTTTATTCGTAAAATTCCACTACATCCTTTGAACTAAACGAACTGCAAAACTACTATCTGTTAGATGCAAAGCCTTACATCCCCGCTCAACTCTCACTAGAAGAGAGAAATGCATTCTTTAAAGGGGTTTCTATAGCTACTTTGTGCAAGTACAAAAAACACAAATATATTTTTTTTTAAGTACCTTTGATTAGGATTATGGAGCTAAATTTCACATCTTTCTTGAAAAATGGTACTCATAAGAAAACTATCTGAGTGTAAAAACAAGAAATAGCAACCTAAGGAACGAGAAGGAAGGTCCTCAGAATCGGCTGAGCATGACTATAAAAGGCCTGGTTTGAGTCCTTGCACTCATCGTTTAGTTTACTCAAAGTAAAAAGTTCAAATGAAAAGCTGGGGGAAAAGTGTGATAACAGCCTGCCTTCCCTACGTGTCCAAAAAGAGGTTTAATATTTTAGATTTTAACTCCATCTTTCCAATAAACATAATTTGCCTGACAAACTGAACTCAGATTCCACTCTGATTGCACTTGAGTACAGTTATTAAGAAAGTATATATAATTTCAATCATCCATCTACATTCAATGGCTGCTCGTTTGCTATTCACGCACAAAACGGTTCTACCCTCATGATAATCATGTTACCCCCACCCACCTATTTCTGGCCTACTACTGTTCCTACCAATTTTCGGTTGGACCTGGTGCACTGCACTGCATTTTAATTCTCTGACTTCCCCAGGCCTTACAAGTGTGTACCACACCAAACAACCTGGATTACCTTGACGGAAAGAAAAATTGCCAGTGTGTTGCATCATCAGGTATCATTTCATTTTGTTTTTCCAACAAGCATTTTTATCAACACAGAAAGACTGACATGGCACAGAAAACCTTCATGTCTCAACCTTCTTGGATGTATGTTTTTATATATA
>JAOVYW010065663.1:0-15325 GCA_025775045.1 Hiodon tergisus
CATCAGTGGAGGGGATAAATCTGTTCTGTGGTGAATCCACTTACTCCTCCATCAGTGGAGGGGATATATCTGTTCTGTGGTGAATCCACTCACTCCTCCATCAGTGGAGGGGATATATCTGTTCTGTGGTGAATCCACTTACTCCTCCATCAGTGGAGGGGATAAATCTGTTCTGTGGTGAATCCACTTACTCCTCCATCAGTGGAGGGGATAAATCTGTTCTGTGTGAGCGCTGAAGGGGCAGTGAGGCAGCTCTCTCAGACACTGCCTGTCCTCTCCAGGCCATGGCCGAGGTGTCACGTCTGCGCAGTGTGATGGATCTCCCGGGAACTGTGTCCACTCCAAGGAGCCCCCGCCCTTCCCCTCTGTATCTCTGTCGCTCCACACTTCCAGAGGCAAGGTCGGAGGACTGCCCGTCTATCGCTCCTCCGCTTCACTCACTGCTGCCTTTTTCACAGGCCGCCGCGGCGATCTCGCAGCCCGGAGACTGATGCGTTAGCAGGGATCCAGAGAAATGACCAGTGGTGCACAAAACTGTGTAAGGATAGGCAGTCAAATCGCTGGGCCAGGTATCTGTTTTTGTAAACAGCAGAGTGGGGACAAGGGGGAGCAGATTGATATCCAGCTAATCAATCAAATAATCCAGTCTGCGTCTCCCACACTAGAAACAATTAGGCCGTTGCTCTGGAAATCAATACCACAACATTCTGTTTGGATACCAACCTGTCACTCCTTTAATAAAGTCTCCCTGGGCTGACCAACTCGCCTGTTTGTCTACAAAGTCATCTGAGCTCTCTGCAGCAAGATCCGCCAGGGTGCAAGGGAGGCCTCATAAAAAACGCTAATAGAAAACAATACAACTCAAGGATGCCTTCGTTATTTATTTATTTTTAACTTATTTATAAACACATATTCCCGCAAGGTGTTCCCAGACACAAAAAATCTATTTCGAAGTATGAGTGGGGGCGGAAACGAGAGGTCTTAATAATATCTGCAGGAAGTTCAGGGTAACCACTGAATCAGACGACCTCAAAAGTCTCCATCAGAATTGATATAAGCAGTGTTGGTGCCAGCGCCATTCATAATTAAATCAGAGATCTGTGTCTGTCTGTACTCCCTGGCATCTAAATGGGATTCCCTGGCATTCCATCAGATTCCAACTCATTTACGTCTACAAATGCTCAATGTACTAGAGCGCCTGAAATGTAAATATATGAGTCTGCTAACTACTAAACTACACAAAATGGTATAAAAGTGTAAAAGGAATACATTCTGTACTCTGCATAAAAAAATAAAATAAAATGCCTGTCCCTTTCCGCAGTACTCGACGGACAGTTGTCAGAAACCATATGCTGGAGATTACGTGCATACTAAGAGATACCCAAAAGGAGCCACCCGCAAGGACACATTTTCAATGGGATTTAAAATGGAATGGTGACCACAATATCAGTGATTAATAGACATGATAATTATTCCAATTTATGAATGCTTCAGATGTATAATTACTGATTTATGCACAGCCTAATTGCTCTTTATTACCGAAATTAATGTATCATTTAAGACCTCCGTAAAACAACATATGGTTAGTTAAATTAGCATTTTCTCAGCTGCCTTCATTTCCGTGCGATCCCGCCACAGCTAACAGATAGAACTTTCATAACCCAGACTAAAAGACAACAAACTGACAGGCCGATATACTGCATTTAGGCCTTTTAAATACAATATTCACATCTGCCAAATCCCCCTATGGCTGAACGATCTATTCCACTATTCCACAACAGGGGAAAAAACTGAATGGAAAAATATGGAGTAATGTTACAGCCAGAAAATACCCTACAGTTTATCTGCTGGGAGCATTTCTTACACTTTCACTACCTTTTATTTCACTACTCTTTCAGTTGTCGGAAAAAGTACTTTACATAGGCACAATAATTGACAATGTCAATATCAGCTAGTATAGGATACATTTATTTGATTTATTTATCTCAATAATAGTATGCTCATTGAGTAATACAATTTAAAATTATTTCTATCTATGTGAAAATATTTAGACAATATTTTATAGCCAATCCATATAGTAAGCCATTTCTTACATATCTTCTTCTATGACAAACCTAGAAGGAAAAATGGGACAGAATTAAATCTGCTCTGTTTGGGGTTTGGCTAGATAAATGTATTACAGTAGGAACGGCACCTAGCCAAAATAAAAAAAAGCAACCATTAGATGGTCTGGGCCCAGCACAAGGAGCCCCAGCTGGTATAGAAACGTAGGCCATAAACAGGTTCACCTTCCACATCAGGACTCAGGTAGTTGCGGACCTCTCTGAGGATGAAGTTGATGTCCTCCTCCATGGGGATTGGGTGGGCAGTGACATCAGTGGGCGTGTCCGTTGTCCCGGCGATTGTCATCTTCTCCCAGGGCAGGAAGAAGATGACCCTTCCATCGCTGGTGGCGGGATCCAGGAGCCCCATGTTGTCTGGGCTGGTGGGCAGGCGGGAGGGCGAGGGGGGGGCAACGGGAGTAAACAAGACGACTGAATTAACCTTTCTGCCAATGGGGGGCGTGACCGGGGTGACCAGGACACCCACCCTAATCAGGTGCCTGTCAGTGTCTGGTGTGGGAGATTAATTCCTCGCCACTCCTGTGGCCGTTGCCATCACTTACACACGGCCCGTAGGTTAAAGCACACACGCACGGTACTGTCATTGAACACAAAGGGAGGACCAGGGTGCGTGGCTTTTCCCCAGTACAACAATAACATCCATCAGAAAGAAATGGGGACACAGACAATGCAGCTCTGAGCAGGAATGGCGCAGAGCACATCCTGGGAATATCTGGAGGAGTTTCAAAAGGATGTGTGGGGTACCCAAGCCTTACCCTAGAGAAACGTAGCCTTAATTAGCTTCCTATTTTTAATAATTATCTTAAATAAACTGATACCAAAGGACTACAATAAACCCAGATACATAAACAAGACGGGGGCAACTTCAGCCGTCATTATGTGTCTGCCTGTTTTAAACACCTGTGTAAACTGTGCGCTTTTTGGGCGTGTGTGCGTACGTGTGCGTGCGTGCATGTGTACGGCTCTAGTTGCCTGTAATAGCCCGGAATGACGACGTGGACTCCGGCACTGGGCTGACAGATGTTAGGGTTCGTCTCGTCGTCCATTTTCCTCAGAGAGTCAGTGAACGGCCCCGTGGCGTTGATAACACATTTGGCTCTGACATCAAATTCCTGCCCTACGAAAGAAAACAGCATCAATCACTGCGCTCCATTCATCGGCGCACACTGACAACCCAGATTATTAATTTATCAGCGAACACATCCCCGTAATAGAGCCAGCCTCTTGTCCATCGGAGACTTCAGAGAGACGTAATTAATAGGATAGGGAGGTAACCCATCTTCCTCTCCCCTTCCTTTTGTCACGTTGCACGCTCAACCCTCGGGTGCGAAAGAGTCTGTTTAATGTTTATAGGACAATGTTTCTTAATGTGCTGTTCAACGCCCACTTCCTGGGGGATACCCTTTATTCAGTAATAGAAAAGCGTGTGAAAAGTGACACAGCAATGCTGATACTCCTGTCTAAATGATATGACTATTTACTTCCACACAATACACAGGGGCTGTCCAAATGTATTCATGTCCTCAAGCAATGCTAACAAGATGCTGATGCAGCAGAAACAGAGGAACGCAATCTTTTATTTTAAATAAATGTGTAAGCACTATTAGCACTGCTCAGAGAAACTGTTTTTTTCATCAATTAAATGCAAATTAAAATTCAATGATAACATTATTAGTCTCTACAATAAATACCTTTTGTCCTCCACACTGCGACAATGGTTTCTGTGGCGATACATAGATAGTGGATCTTTCCACGAAGGATTTCTCACCATCATTTAGAGTGGAATTTCTCCAGGTCCTACAGATCTATATGATTTGTGAACTGCTTTCTTGGGTTACAATTGCACAAGCTGTGTGGTGTTCAGGAGAATGGGACTGAAAACTGCTTTGGATTATCATCACCCCAGTAGACATCTTTTCCACCAAGCTTCTCAGCAGAGGGAGAAAGTGTAACTATGAGTATCCTCAATGAAGGTCCTCGTTCATTTTTGCATCAACATGAGGGAAATGGCATGCAAGATTGAAGCAATTTCCTCAACTCTGTGAGATCAGGAGCAAAACAAGCAAAATAACCTTGAAGCAGAACATCTTGCACGCATAAAACTACAGGCAACTCCAGATCTCAAGACAAGCTTCCCCTTTTCAGTGCCATCACGATCATATTGACCATGCCGGCAAAGCCCAATTGGGGCTAGCCAGCTAACACGGCAATAATATACACACTTTCGCCCATTTGGGGCAAGTCAGCTACCACCACAGTAATAGACACACTGTCGCCCATTTGGGGCTAGCCAGTTACCATGGCAATAATATACACACTGTCGCCCATTTGGGGTAAGCCAGCTACCACCACAGTAATATACACACTGTCGCCCATTTGGGGCAAGCCAGCTAGCACGGCAGTAATATACACACTGTCACCCATTTGGGGTAAGCTAGCTACCACCACAGTAATATACACACTGTCACCCATTTGGGGCAAGCCAGCTACCACCACAGTAATATACACATTGTCGCCCATTTGGGGTAAGCCAGCTACCACCACAGTAATATACACACTGTCGCCCATTTGGGGCAAGCCAGCTACCACCACAGTAATATACACACTGTCGCCCATTTGGGGCTAGCCAGCTTTAGGAGCAGCGACTTTTTAAAATGTATTTCACAATGTAAAAATCTTGTCAATTGGACATTCGATTCAGGGTAAGGATAATTTTTTAAATTCTAAAAGTACTCATTCGAATCTGTGGTTTCAAATTTAAATGTGTGATTTCCATGTTTTTGACATATCAACATGATAAGGTGGGATGTATGTTTGGGTTATGTATGTCTGTTTAACATATACCGTAGGATTGAGTAAGCTTTAATTGAATATTGTATTCTGAAAATGTTCAATTTGGCTGGCTCAGCATTTCACTATCTTTTAATGCAAGAACTTTTTCTTAGCAATTCAGTTAGGAATTTGTACAAACAGTATACGTACCAAATTTGGTGTCGATCGGATATACGGTTCATGAGTAGAACATTTTAAAGGATTTTCACAAAATTCAAAATGGCGGAAAATCTATCACAACTGACTTGTTAGGTATATCATGCAAAGTTATTAAATAAGTGCAAGGATACATGTGAGGACCAGAATATATGTTTGGAACTTCAGATGAATGGTATAGCGCCACCTTGAGGCCAATCAGTATCTATTTTATAAGTATGAGGGAAGTATCAATGCTTACATTCATCACCAACAGAAAGAGATGGGAGCAGTGCAGAATGAACAAGAGTATTCCTATTGTTGGGGCTTTGTGGGAAGAGACAGATATTATTTCCCTACAAAGTCTCAAACAGTTGTTAAACGAGGACCTGGGACCCACAACCTCAATCTGCTGGTCCAGTCAGTTGGGAAGCCACTAGGGCACTACATTCAAGCTACTGCAGAAATGAAGAAACACCTTCATTTATCACAGGCTTCAAAGCAATCCATCAAGCAAGACGTGAGCAATGCAATACAACTGAGTGCTGAAGAACACTCACTGAGGGGAAAAATATCACATTCACAGAATTCAAATGTTATAGGGATTCTGTTCTGTGACTTCTAGCTTAATGCTATGCTTAGAAACTGATGTATGACGTAAAGGTAGCTCTGACACAGAAAGACAGACACCATTGTGACACACGTTTTTGGAAATGGAACAATATCCCCAACTAACCCACACAAATATTCAGCTAGATTTTTAATTTGCTATCTAACCAAAACAAACATGTATTTTTACCAGCACTATAATTCAAATACAAATTTCAATGTTAGCTTTTAACACTTTCCATCATTTTCATTCATCATTTTATCTCTTTATATTATTGATGTGAGGAATATTATAATGTCTTTGACAGATCGATGTCCATCAAAGAAAATACACAAAATACTATAAAACTTTTTAAAATATATTGTTCCAATTAAGTATAGTCACAGTGATCTTTCCCATCATGACCCCAGCATTCTCCATAAAGACTTAACTGTAACAAGCCAAACGGAAAAATCCCTTCAAAAGACACAATTTTATGCTTAAAAACATCAGGGGGCAGTCATGTACAGAGATCATGGAATCATGGTTATTCATGAGTGTTTGAGAACTCTGCAGCCATTCCTGCTCATGACATTTAAAAAAGGTAAGTAAGGCCATTTGGAGTACGCTAAATCCTTATTACGTAGCCAGCAGATCTTAAGGACCCCCCCAAACCCCATAAAAGGCTTATAAAATATTCAGCTTTAACACTGGAAACGCAGTGAGCGAGGGCAGAGGAACACAGATTAACAAGAAAACCACAGCTCAAAAAAACCCAGAAAGAAAGACGCAAGTTCCCCGTGGAGCCAGAGAAAGATGGGGGCGCCTGGCCTCCCCAGTACCTGTTATGGTGTCCCTGCAGCGAGCACCACAGACCCTCTCCTTCCCGGTCCGGGGGTCTGTCCTCTTCAGTAGCTGCACCACTTCAGTGTAATTGGCTGTGGCAGCCCCATACCTGGCAGCAGTGAGGGCGATGGCGAGGTTCATTCGAGCATCATTGTGTTGTCCTGGAGCGGGGCGACAGGGCCAGGGGAGAGGACATGAGTCACCTCCAGCCAGTGACTGGTGGTATGGAAGTGTGTCGGAACGGATATGTCACATCTGTCCCTGTCACTCCGCATCACCGGGGACGGGCGCTCCGACCACACACGGGAAGCGCCGGAACCTCTCAGCCCGCGTGCAGCCGGTCTGCCCCCACCCGACAGAGGAGCCCCTGACACGCCACAGCGGGCCGCCCAAAGTGTGAGATTGGCTAAAAGGAGAGGGTGGAAAAAAAAAAAGTGCAAACCCTTCTTCTAATGCCCCCTGCCACTCACACACACACGTGTACGCTCGCTCATCCGACCCTTCTTCTCCATTACACGGTGAAATATGTACGGTGACAGGAGGCCATTTCTACCCTTCATCGGTCAGATCCTCTAGAGCTCAAATTTTACACAGAGCAAATATAATCAGTAACAGTTCAATTCTGTCATGTGTCGAGGGACACATGGGTCAAAGGGAGGTCAAAAGATTTCTCCGGTTATTGTTGATTTTAAAACTGGAAAGAAGCAGGGGGAAGGGGGGGATCTGAAAATTATTTTCGTTATCACAAATAGCTGCTTTGTTCAAATCCACTTTTCCATAGATAAAGTATGTGACACCAAATTAGTCTCTTTTGCAACAAGAAACCAGTCTGCATCCTATCGTTTTAATGAAAGGAAAAGTAACGTATCGAGACTTGTGGATTAATCCTTCTGCAACTTGAAAATACCAGAAATCTATATTCAGAGTCACAAGGTCAAAAGTTTTGTAATTTAAATTAAAGGGTTTAAAAGGTGACAAATGAACAAAGCTGGGTTTCATTAGAAAGTGGTTCTTATGTACATCATTAGAGATTTATTGCCGGAAAATCCTTGGTAAAGAAAAGGGGGAAAAGAGATGATTAATCACTTTTAATGTTGGCGTCTAGGGAGACTCTTTCTATTTGTTATTGCCAAGCAAGTTCAAGTCCTCGCTGTTGGTTTACAGGGAGGGTTTCGCTCTCTGCAATGCAGGAGAGAGTCTGTTCCATGTGCCTTGAATTTGTAGCAGCTAGGGGCTAGGTAACTGCTAGGGTCTGGTTAATGCTATGACATGCTTGAAGTAATTCTTCAAGCCAAAAGCTGAATATAAAGGCCACATTTGAGAATTAATTACATACAGGAGTACACCCACTGCGCTGGGTATGGGTGTTGATAGACTCCACCCAATTCTTTGAATATTAGTTCTCTGTTGTATGTTAAGGTCAGAAAACCTGCTGTTTGGTCGAGGCTGGGTCTTGGTGACGGGCCAAAACCTTTACCCAGATGACTCACTGCATGGATGCCACAAAACGCTCAAAGTGTCTCTCAGGAAACCAACACCTTGTTGTCAGCATGGTTTTAGCAGGGGCCATTACGCCGTGTTTATTGACTGCATTGAAGAGTGAACTTGTGACTCAATATGGTTTTTTTTCCTTCCTCAAGAGGGATTTAAAAGATTTGTTCCTTTGTTCTTCTATGCTAACCACTAGTCCAGATGAATGCCTAACAAAGCACGGGTCAGAAAACACCATTTTACAAAACCATTAGCATTTCATTTGTATAACATTATCCTAATGATATATATATATAAAACATATCAGATGTTAGTAAGTAGAAGTTATACTAATTAGACATTTGGAGTATTATTATAATTTCATTAATAGTTATTGTTATTATTATTATTAATTCTATTCATTAGCACACAGTGTTCCAGAATCAGTGAGCAAAGCCAATTTAATATCAGAACTCCCTGGAGGAGAGAGCAGCTCCACCAGGCTCCAGGCACCCATCCCTACCTCGGTTATAATCCACACCTCCTGGAGGTAGAAAACTCACTGGAGTGAGAGGAACTCCACGGCAGGACAAAATGCTGCAAAATGACAGGGACAATAATGACAATGAATTTCATGTCTTCCAGTCATGAGCCGGAGATGCTTGGCTGGGCTGACTTGTCCAATTAAATTGTTGCAGGTACAGCGGGAGACGCAGTCATTATCCCCCACGCTTCTGGGAATTGTTCCTCTGGCAAAAAGTGAGGATGGGGTTGTGTGTGTGTGTGTGCGCGTGTGCATGTGCGTATATATGCGTGCGTTTGGATGTGTGTGTAAGTGTGTGCGTGCACGTGTGTGTGTATGCGTCCTTGTGGATGTGTGTGTGCGTGCACGCATGCGCATGGTGATATGTGTGCGAGCTCACACGCACGTGCGTGTGTGTGTGGTGTTGTTTGTATACGTGTGTGTGTGTGTGTAGGGGGGGGGGGTGTTTGTGTTCGTGGATGGTAAAAACCAAAAACACATTTTTTAAAGCAGATCTTTAACTAAATATGTGTGTGTGTGTCTCAGGTGCTAATAGGAATACATTTCTTTTTACTATTAAAAAGTGACAAATGATGAACATAAATAACAACAAAAAAGGTTTGATCTTTTTGTACTGAATTATATAATATGCTCAGCTATATGGTAAGGTTAGAATACAGGCATGGCCTCCACACTGAAATAATGAACGTGATGACTTGAAAAGCCCTGTGCGAAATGAAGTGGACCAGTCAGCACGCAATCTCTGCAACTGAGGGTCAGACTGCAAAATGTCACTGCCCGGATTGTTCCTGATTGAAGAATTGGAGATAAAGCGTTGACAGCCTGAAAAGAAAAAACTACAGAAAAAGCATCCAAACCCCCCCCCCCCACCCAGAGTAAATGTTCTATAAAAAATGCAATGTTCAAATAAGTAAAGAGAAATAACTAAACAAATACAAACAACTTCCATGTATTGTCCCTTTCTCACACACTTGAGCTAAAGGAATTAAGATGACAGATCACTGCTCAGATAGCAGCCGCGTCCCCATAAAACATGGTGCCTTTCTGCAGTTGAAGGGAATCCACGTATCAACAATTGCTAAATGAAGTCTGACAGATGGCCTTGAGAAACAAGGTTGGGAGTTTGGGGCTACAAAGGAGACCTTGAGTAAACAGGACACGCAGTGTACACCAAGGCTAACAAGCAACATATGCTTTCCTTTTCTGATGCCAACATGGAGCACACATAGCCTGCAGAAAGACAGACTCCGAGACTTGTTGGGGTAAATGCCCATTGGCTACCTCCTCTTTAAAATCAACAGCAATTACGCTCTTCCTAGTTCGTTTCCTATGGCACAGAGAAAGGACGCACTGTAGTGCGAGGATGCTGAAGTTAAGCATTTTGACGAGGAGGTATTGAAAGAGTAGATCTCAGTTAGGCGTGAAAAACCATATATTTATTTTTTAATGGTTAATGGTCAGACTCCAGTCTCGATCTTCGATGGTGAAAACTAATGAAAATTTCTCGTTCCCTTTCAAATACAAAATATATACCGTCGCAAATGGATTGGTTCCCTAAGAAACCAGAAATATCAGATTTTTGCCAAACCTCGCGAGAGTGCATCGGATGCTGTGCGTCATAAACCTTATAAAAGCAGGAAGGGCCAGATGCCTGTTCTCTTTTTTTCTTTAGGTATACAGAAACTGAGCATCGTAAGGCTAAGTGCTTTAGGTATCTTGCCCGTTTGGCCATTTGTGTAACGTCTTTATTGGAAAACAATTAAGTCAAAGAAAAAATTAAGTCAATGTACTTGTTGGTTTGCTATTACCACAGCCTTGTATGACTATGGAAACATATAAGTTGGTTTGCCCTACCCAAGGACTAACATTCACATTTTCACTACTAAAATCAAACAATTAAAACAAACATTTATTACTGAAGAAATCTTCTGTGCGAGAAAAAAAAAAAAAAAAAAAAAAATTTCTGTGTGCTCTGTTCCAAATGATCATAAGAGGGAGATTGCGCCTGTTTTTAACAACACAATTTGTTACATATACTTGGCCCGTAAGTTTGTAAGGTACCCTAAGAGTCTGCCATTGGCTGATGGCCAAAGCTCCCGAATTTACCGCCTTGGGCAGAAGCATGCAGACCGGGCTTTACAAGGCTATTCCTTTTGTGAATAACGAATTTCAGAAGAGGATGCTGATTGATGGAGCTCAGTGTCAGTCAAGGACTTTGGCGGGGTGACCTGGAAGTGCAGAAAGGAGGGTAAAAGGAGACCTTTCTCATGATTGTCTCATGGCAAAATCCAGGGAAGGGTAGGAAGCGAGTGCAAGGAGCATGTGCATTCTTCTAGTCAGACGCCAACAAGAATCCCTACTGGATGTGCCCATCATGCAGGGCCATACTTTTGCCCCATGGTGGATGATCTTTTCTGGCGCATCAAGGCTGAGGTGTCGACAAAGGTTTTTACCAATCTAGTCCCGAAGCAGCAGGTCGCAGGGAAACTGTGGCCCAGTTGGCTATCCCCCAGGCCACAATGGCGCCCTCGGGGTCCGCCCCCTGTATGCTGGGTCTTCCAGCCAGGGGAGGCTGCAGTCATCCTATGAGGGTGGACGATTTAATGAAGCTGGGGGGCCTAATTCAAGACCTGAGGCAAGTCAACCTTTATCTGAACCGCGGCAAGCGGTTCAAGATCTTAACCTTAAGGCAGCTGTCATAGACTGATCAGGTGACTAGCTCGTGACCGTGATCTTGGATGACACCTTTTTCCCAAAGCCTTTCCCTAGCTCCACGTCTCCACAAAGCATGTGCATCCGACGAGGCTCAAGGGCATCAGAGTTCCAAGCTATCTCGATAAATGGCTCATTTGCGCCGAGTCTCTGGTACGGGCGTGGCAACACAAATAGCTCGTTGCCAGCTAGCTCTCCAGACTGGTTCTGGGAGTGAACCATGCCAAGAGTCAGCTGGTCCCAGCATAGGCAGTAGCTTGTCTAGACCTTTTTCGGCTAGACAAACTCTTCCAGTGGCGACATACCAAAGGCTTCTAGGCCTGATGGCATCCCAGTCTCTTCCCTTGGGCCTCCTGCATCACATCTGTGGGCTGCCTGTGAGTGCTCTATTGGTGAAGATAACCTACCCGCTTTCATTTAGGCATGCGATTAGGTGCGGTGATGAGGAGAGAAATTATCACCATGGAGGCCTCCAATTACATTTGGGGTGGTACATGGGAATGAATGGATTGTAAATGGTGTGTGAGGGCCTCTGGAGGAGATCAAGGCTGCATACGTGCTTGCCTGATGGATTTGGGATGAGTGTTGAGGGCGGCCTCTGGAGTTGATCCCTCCACTGCCAGCGAATGGTGTGAGCAACTGCCTATGTACATCATATGAGTGGCTATACACACCCATAATAGCTGACATACCCGAAACTGAACGTTGGGTTATAATCATATCCCAGGTTCTCTCTATGATGCATCGCTCTCAGCGGTTGCCGCACTGGCTCAGATGAAAAAAATATAAAGGAACACCTTGCTCTGTGTGCTTCTATGAGACTATATGAGCAAATCTGCTCATATATTTTTTTGGGAACATAGGGATAGAACTAATGAGCGTTGGTTAATATTTCTATTTCAGGGAACCTAGGTGATGAAAATAAGACAACGTTCTAAATCAAACACATCTCTTGTTTAGGAGAAACGTCTTTCTCATTAATTGATATTTAAAGACAACACACAGACCACAAATGGAGTATGGCATTGCTCTGGCCGTGTGCTTGGGAGCATTGTTCTGCTTAAAGGTGAATTTCCTACCCAGCTTCCGTTTTTTAGCAGACTGAAGCAGGTTCTCTTACAGCATTCCCTTGTATTTTGCTCCATCAATTCTTCCGTCAACTTTGTCGAGATGCCCACTCCCTACTGATGAGAAGCATCGCCAAAGCATGATGCAGCTACCACCACACTTCGCTGTATCTTTGGTGTGGGCCACACATAACGCTTTGAGTTTTGGCCAAAAACCTCCATTATAGTCTCATCTGACCACAAACCTTTTCTCAAATCGCAGCTGGGTCACAGTCATGCTCTCTGGCAAACTCAAGACGTGCTTTCAGATGGTGCCTTTTGAGTAACTGCTTTCGTTCCACCCTCTCATATGAGCTAGTGTTATGCAGAGCTCGTGATATGGTTGACTGGTGCACCATTACTCAACTTCCAACCACTGAACTCTGTACCTCCTTCAAAGTGATCGTTGGCCTCTGTGGCTTCTCTCACAAGTCTCCGTCTCGTTTGAGCGCTGAGTTTTGAGGGATGGCCTTTACTTGGCAGTGCCTAGGTGGTGCAATGTAGCTTCCACTTCCTGATTAACTGTGCTCACTGGGATAGCCAACACTAGGATATTATTTTGTACCCTTTTCCTAATCTATGCACTTGTTTTACTTTATGCAGTATGGGTCCGAATGCAGACAGAGGGAGAGCTGGTGTCGACACGGACCTCTCAGCTCACCCACATTTTCGGCAGGATGCTGTACAGTCAGTAGTAAATTCATAGTTTACACTACATTAATAATTAAAACTTAAACGGATGAGGTATGATCGCTCTCACCCTCAATTTAGTGTTCTTAGTGTTCTAGCACGATACTTGTTCAAATAAATACTTAACAAAATAATTATTTATTTATGCATGTGCATACACACATACACTCTCAACATGTAGCATGTCAATGTGTTAATTAACCTTGATAATGATGCATGTGGAAGCACTAGGAATGTAACATTTTCTAACCACATTCTGCCCTTTTTTTCCCACTCCCCATCCCTCCCTGGCAGATGTGGCCAATCCGAAGAGGGGTATCATGTCCAGTGCAGTCCTGGCAGCAAGAACCAAAAACGAACCTCACACAATGCACAGAAGCTGCTAAACGATCTAGCCAGCTCCTTGGCATTTGCTTTATTCTGTATGGGTCTCCAATCATTTTCCAGGAGTTCTCGGGAGTCAGGGAATAATTTTCCCATTTGGCACAGGGTTTTCTGGTTCTTCGATTCCTTCTGGAAAATGAAATCGTTCAGTGCATTGTGAAAAAAATCGTTTAAAAAAATACATTATAAGAATTAAAACTGAATTGACTGCAACATAAGAAACTGTTGAATTATATCTCCTCATGAGAACAAACAAGAGGCTGCAGTGAGTTCCTTAGTGTTTATATAGATGGTCAGAAACAGTGGCTTTGTTGTTGCATTCCTGCACTTCTTTAGGTTGACTCACCATCATAGTAGACGATGGCCCCCACCAGCTTGTCCCTCTTGAGCATGGGGAAAAGCTCCAGTGCCCTGGTCTTGCTGAGGACATAGCTGCTCTTCAGGCACTGTGCCCCGGCCACCAGATCGTACATCTTTATCCCCGCCCAGTAGTAGGGAAGCTGCCACCACCTTTCACACAGGTTAGAAATTCATCAGCGTTATGGAAAACGGGGGGGGGGGGGGACGTTCGCACTGCATGCAAAATCGAATGTTCCACACACTGGTTTCTGCAGCATGATCAAAGCTTTTACGGGACAAGGAGTTAAGAGTTGTTCCCGATGCATTTGCTTTGCTTATAACATTTTATAACATTTTTATAACAAGTTCAGTAGATTGTTCTGAGAACAACAACATATATATCCAAATATATTTCACAATGAAGGTTTCCCTTATAGGAAGACACTTCTTGATTAATGTACAATTTAGATTTGAAGTGTACGTATTACTGCCCTCTTTGTTTGGGTTATTACATACAGTACATTACCCACCAGGCTAATCAAGAACTATAATAGACACAGACTAGTGAGTGCCTGTGTGGTTCAATGTGATTGCGAGCGTGTGTGCATGAATGTGTGTGAACATGCGAGTGCCTGTGCAGTTCTGCTTGTGTGAGTATGTGATAGAGAGTGTGTCTCCTTGTGAATGCGTATGTGAGCACGCCTGTGCAGTTCTGATGTCGCGTGTGCGCGCATAGTCTGACGCAGGTCCCATCATACAACCGCATGAGCCACACAAAGGCCTACCCTCCGCCTGTGCACCGTCTAAAACACCAGAGGGAACAGTAAATGTCAGGCACAATTAAAGCTCGTAATATAACGTAGCGCAACTTAAACGAAGCCCAGAAGTTCACTCAAAGTTGGGAAACTAGAATCGAAAAAGCAGAAGAAAAAAAGAAAGAAAAGGACCATCCTACGTTTTGACTTTCAGCGGACGACATAACTCTATGTGGTTTTCAGAAGGTTTGACGAGTTGGAGGCTAATGTCACACTTTAAAATGGCACTAAACGTGGCACAAACGCCCTTCTCCGAATACCGGGAGGCCCCCCAGATATCTGCGTTTCACTCAAGATGGCATGACAAACGACCCGGAACCCCCAGGCATGATGGCGTGCTCTTACTTGTAGACTGGGAGCATGATGGGCAAAGGTGCCGACAGGTGAGGAGCAATTTCCAGCAGATTTGAGCGCTCACGGAGGGCCTCCTTCACCATCACATACTGCAGAGAGAAGCAGAAAAGCATCAGTAACAACACACAGCAGGGCAATCTTGTCTCATCCCATCTTAACAGTGCCTTCAACAATAGGAACTCAAGAGCAGGGCCGTATCTCAACAGTGTTCTTAGCAACAGGAACACACAGCAGGGCCGTATCTCAACCGTGTCCTCGGCAACAGCAATACACAGCAGGGCCGTATCTCAACCGTGTCCTCAGTGACAGGAACACGGACAGTAGGGGTGTATCTCAACAGTGTCCTCAGCAACAGCAATACACAGCAGAACCATATCTCAACCGTG